>JAHPZR010004274.1:125000-127500 GCA_019787425.1 Platygyra sinensis
TCTGTAGTTTTTGCCATCAATGATGTCAGTGATTACTGGTTTGCTACATCGCCTCCTTCTTTCCTGAACAGCATGCCATATCCCATCTCCTATATAAACATACATTGTAAAATGAAATTCAATTATTGGTATATGCTAGAGGTATTATATTTGCTGGCACTTTGAGTAAGCAAGAGGGCATGAATTACTACAGATCAATCATGGGTCTGCCTGACAGTCAGAGTAAGAGGTAAAACCTACTCAGACAAAATGACCATGGTGAATTAGAGACATTCTCAAATATTATTTCTGCAGTCAGATTTTCCCCCTTGAATCTTTTCTACAGGACGAAATCATACAGTATAATCACCAACTAAGTGATCAAATTGTTTTAGAAGCATACTCCGCCATAACAGGAGCTACAGGTTTTGGCTGCTAATGACATCCTGAATTAGCTACAAGAAGGGCTGACATAAAAATCAAACGGAGCATTGGTTTAATGCAGAGAATTCAAAGCATATATGCACATAAACAGATGTCAATCCTGCATGTAGAATGACCCTCAGAAAATTGTACATCATGCATGCATATGTCTGAAAAAGCAATATTGTATGTACTTAATGCACTTACTTTCTAGCAAATGTTTTAGTTGACTGAAGATGTCAACAGTCACAAAGCTATTTTTGTGCAACTTTTTGCCTTGTTGATTCAAATTTCCCTTGTACCTCAACCTGTAAACAAAAATGAGTTTATTAATCCATTTTAAGGTAGCTCAAAACAGTTTCCAGGACTTTCCAAGACATAGATTTGGATGGGTCGCTATGACCACTCTTTATCAGTTGATGCTACAGTCATTGTCCCAAAAACTGCCCAATCTTTGTTAAATACGTTGGTATTATTTTCGTCATACAATAGGTTACCATAGTCACACTATGACCTGCTAAAAACACCCTTAATTTCAGCTTTAAGCGCGCATGTTTCAAGAACGGCGCGGTGAAATTTTTTCTTATCATAGAATTTTGATAAGCAGGATAAGATGCAACTTTTGGCAAAGTTTTAAAAAATTCGGTACATGAGATTCGAAAATTTAAGGTGACTCTGAACCCCAAGCACAGAATTTTGTTAAACTTTGCTAAAAGTTGCATCTCATCCTGCTTATCCAAATTATCCAAATCGCCACTAACTGATATCAGATATCAACAAACAATGGGACATGCTCTTTTACACTACCAGTACTTACCCATTACAGCCTAATGTTGAACAAATCACTTGATTTTCTCTGTCTGTGGGAAATAGGGCGAGACATCTTTCACAGATGTCATAAATGTATATCTCACAGTTTCCACACACTTGTTGCACACTTGCATAATTTAGGGACTGTACTGTGTCATTCTCTGGACAGAGTATTTTTAATAGAGCAATTATATCTTTAGCAGCCTCAGTTGTGATACGATGTCTAGAAATCAAGGACAAAATAGCCATACATGCATTCTCTTGGGCTGCGTATGTCTTTTGCGGGGAACCATCATTTTCATTTTCAGAAGCTGAGTCCTCATTAACATCAGAGTCCTCGACTTCTTCAGACATTTCAAAACCTGAAAAGTTGCTGTTGCTATCCGATTCACTATCCGTGGACAATCCTATTTCGTTTTCACTTCCACTGACATCCAACTCCATCTTTCCTTCTTGTAAAGGTGTTCCACTTGATTCAACTACATCTGCAGGATGAGGCTCTATCTCGTCAAAGGTCTCTGCATTGTCATTTGCATTTTGATCTATGGTTGACTCGCAAGAACCAATTGACTCAAAGTCTTTTATGTTGGTCTGTACATTTTCATCAATACAAATGGGCAAATCTGGACAGCTGCTTTGTTCAGCTTCTTGGAAATCACCTCCAGGAACATGAAGTGACACAAGGGGAAAAGATGATGAAACTGACAGGGAAGACTGCTGCAAACGATACCTTGTGGTTTTCGGTATTGGAAGACTAGGATCATCGAGATATTTCTTGTACGTTCTTTTGCGTGAAACAACTGTTACAAAACAACACAACAAGGTTCAGATTGATAAGGCCATTAACAGTTTAACATCCCCCCCCCCCCCCCCCCCCCCCATCTTCCCTTTAACTCCACAGGTTTACATTTGACCAGCGAATATAATGGTAGCGGTCTTTAGGTCTGCAAAGTAATTTATTGTTACTCATCCACTAAATAATTTGACCTACCGACTGCACATTATTTTCTGAAACATGCTCTATTATACTGGATTGTGGTTGGCATCTTAATTCGAAGAAAATAAATGGTTGTGTTTTAACTGCACATTGACTTACGAATGATTGGGCATTTGTTTGATGTGCCATTCTTGAAAGCAACAACATATAAGCTTAAAATTTGACAGCGATAATCTATCAAAGTACAACGCCACGACAGTGCGAGAAACCCAGGATAATTTAGTCTTAAACGTAAGTATATAAGACCTAAGCTTACTTGTAAATCTTATAATTTACATAATTACAACACTT
>JAHPZR010004274.1:135000-152500 GCA_019787425.1 Platygyra sinensis
ATTTGGAAAATTCAGGAATTTCACGGCTGTTCTGTTAAGAAATTTCTTCCTCAGGACAACATGAGGCAGGTATTAATTGTAGGAGAAGATTTTGCTAATGTCAATCAACTGTAATGTAATTTTGTGATTTGAGACGGCGAGGTTTTCGTTAATTGACGACTTTTTCCGTCCAGCGATTCAGATCAGCTTAAAAATTATGTCGCCATTCGTTTGCCTCTAGCGGTTTGAATCACTGTCACAGGAAAGTGCTGGATGTCGTTTGGCTGACCACAATACGTTTAGTTGCTGGGCCGCCGGTAGTGGCATGGACAGTTAAGAGACTGGCTGCTACTGTCGATGGTAGTGGGAAGTCCTTTCTCGAAGCAAATTTCTGAGTGTAAGACCAAAACGGTTTATGTAACAAGTACGACTGTGCACTCAATGTTGATTCCTACATATTCCACAGCTGAATTTTCAAAACATTTGCAACATCAATTTATGCATGTATATTTTCTTGATACAAGATTATCCCAAGTGATATGATTTTATTCGATTTGCATATTTGTGTTATTATTGTTCTTTATAACTATTTGAATTATAAATCTTGTTCTTGTACATTATACACGTAATTTAGCCTTCGGACTGCGAGGTGTTTTTTTTTAATAAACGATTTATAATCAAAAGGAAGCCATTAGTCCACCTTGTTGCAACGCTTTGTAAGCGCGTCAAGAAACCCGCGTTTTGACTTCCGGTCTCTTCTTCACATCTTACTTCCGTTCCCCCCAACTAGTTGAGACATGCGACGAAAAAAGAGGGAAGTCCTCATCCCTTGTCACTTTATTATTTTCGGTGAGTGATCGGATCCTCCGAGAAATTTGCGAGTCCCAGACTTCCGTTGACTTGGTTCCAGACCTCGCACTAGCAGACTGCGCGCATATTAAAAATTCAAAATGGTGGCCACAAACACAAAACACGCGCGATAACGCTAATTTGATGTTTTATTCATATTCTACACGGATGCAAGGGCTCCCTGTGAAGCGTGACATTCCAAACTTCCTCTCAATGCGGACAACAATAATGTCCACTACCTGGACAATATAACATTCTTTCTCTCAGCAAACATCCATAATTGTTTACATTTTTTCACTTTTTCTTTGCCTCTTGTCATTCACATGTTACCCATCGAAGCTTGTAGTTCAGGCAGTCAAAAGCTTTTAATTTTTTTAATCCTTTTGTAACTGTAACTCAGATCGTTTTTAAACTCTTACTTTGTTCCTTATGTGTGCCAATCAAGCACCTCCACGCGACTGTTACATGTATGTAATTGTAGTATGATAAGTCACTTTAGGGTTATTCATTTCTCTATCTTCGATTTTTCAGTGGCATTTTTGGAGCAGCACTCGGGTTATTCCATACCTCACTCCTAAGTACAGAACTGTCTAATTCAATGGGAGTCATACATAGTGTTAATAAGGCGAGTTATTTCATATTATATTACTAAATACTGGCCCCTCATTGGAAGTTTTTTCTTTTCGCTATAAAACGTGGAATTTTATATTTTATTGTTTGGTGTGTGTTTAACCGACTGTGTAGTATATAAACAAACCAAAAATGAAAGCTTTGCAAATATTGTCTTTAAAGCACTTAACCCAAAAAAATTTAAACACCACCCATACGTTTTTTTATTTCTTGTGGTCTGAAATACCTGTTGTGTTTTAAGACAAAATAATACAGAGCTTTTGACACTTTCTTTGTTTAAATGAAAGCTATTTTTGCTAGTGTGTCACATTCATTTTATCCTTTTTTTTATATGTAATAGCGAGAGAGAGACCTCCCCACCCTTCCCACTCGATTGTTATTGCCTTTCTGTTCCTTTCTTTGTTGGAAATGATAACAAAATAATCATCACTTTATTTGTCTGACCCAGACATTACTTACACAACAGTTTCATCACATCATTGTCGAGTAAAACTATACTTTGTCTTTCTCCGTTCTCATCATTTGTTTTCTTAACACTGTGTTGATAACGTGTGTAGAAAGTAGGTCTCGATCAATCTCGATCACTTGAGTAATTAGCTATCATAGAACTGACAACCTAAATTGTCTCCATGATAAACAGGTCGTCACATCTTTCCTGTCACTCTTTCTCTTTGATATCTCCCTTGACACGAGCATGGCTGCAAGGTATGTTGCTGATTTTATTTATTTTTTTTTTTTTTCATTCTTTTTCTTTTTTTGGCCTTTTTGACCATATGGACCTTTCCTTTGTAGAAAGTTAAATGAAAATAAGTCAATAAACGTTAATTGTTAGGGTCAGGTAATCAACATGTATCTCCATTCTGTAAGACGTTCCTATTAAATATATATTTTTAAAAAGAATAATAATCCTTCTTTATCATTATCTATTATTAGTATTTATGATCTTTTGTTATTATTTTTGTTTTGTTTGTTGAAGTGTAATCGCGACTCTTTGCAGTGGAGTGCTTTATTCATACACAGTCTCTGTTCATAAAGACGATGATCAGCGTAATGCTCATCCAGTACGTGACAGCTAGTCGTCGTATTCTTGAAAAAGAAAATTGTTTAAATATTGACTACGACATTACACTTAATTTAATACACAGAATCATTTGTATTCTAGAGAGATAATTTTTAAGAACATTTAAAGACATGTTTCGATGTTACGAACATTATTGCCAGTTACAGAATATTTGGAAAAAAAAACCGTTAGGACTATATAACAAAACATGCATAAGTAATTCCGGTTAAGTGACATGAATTGAGTACGTGTTTGAGTGAGTTGCAAAATGTCGAAAGAACATAAAGCCTAAAGCGTAAGTGTCAGGTTGACGTGATGAACTGGTTGGTTTAAATTAGGTTTTTCCCAATTTATATGCATAGCCTCCTTAAGTTTAAGTTGAAATTTAGTAGCAGTGGAATCAAGGATTTCAGAACAATCCGCAGAGCAAGATTGACGGCAACGTTCTGAGCTTAGTAAGTGTTTGAAGATGTGTGAGGACTTGTCTGATGAGAGATGTTCACGGACACGTGTGGAAAAATGACGACCAGTTTCGTCGACTGACTTAGCAAGCATTACCGCAAGCCCAAGCAAATTTATAAATCACACGTAAACGGAGTTCTCTAGGGACAGAATCCTTCACTGAGAAAAGATTTCTTAATTTAAACGTGGTAAACACTAATTTGATGTCAAGATTATTACTTAATCATAATTAATTATGCATGTCTCGCCTATCTGTTATATAGACTTAACCGGTTCTTTTTTTATGTAACTGACGATGATGTTCGTAACATCGAGACATGTCTTTTAAATTAGAAAAAAAATTCGTAACATTCTTCAAAAGAGATGATCATTTTAACACAATCAAATAAAAAGAATAATAAAAGAGAAGTTTTGTTGAAGCACATTTGATTTCATACCGGTCAATCGAAATTCAGTTAACTCTTCACGTAAGCGACTACCCTTGGTGCAAGACAAAGTTGTCGCTTACGGGAAAAGATAAACAAACAACCCAATGCTGGATAGACTGATCAATTACAAAAAGATCTATATATGTTATTGGCCGGCTTGGAGGTCCGTATGACAGTTTTTCACTATACCGACCGACCCTTATCCGGTAAATAATATTTTTGTCAAATTCTTGGCCTAAAAGCTGGTCGAGGTCGCTTAAGAAATTTGGCTAATGGTCGCTTATGAGACGTCTCTTGGAACCGTATTTTACTAAGAAACAAAACAATTATTTGCAAAGTGGTCTTTTAAGGAACCATGGGCAAGGAAAATTGGTAACCCATTTAATGGAAAGCAAACCTGGAAAAGTTTCAATCGTCAAAATGGCTTTAGAAGGACTTTAGAACGACTCAGCTGCCACAAAGACTTCAAAATAACACAGGCACGGTCTAAGGTAAGCTTCTTTTATTTAAATCTTTTACTACAAGTTGAATTTAGAGCGATTTTCAAACCATTTTTAAATTCCATACAATGCCTTGTAGAGCGCTCAAATTCTCAACGGCCCAATGTGTAACACAACACCGCGCACTTAAGTCAGTCACGTCTCACTCGATACGCGTACATACAGCTGTAAATCATTAATATTTGATCGATTCCTTGAATCGTGAGCTTGGGACGCCTGTGTTCCTAAATGTCAAAGCAACAACAACAAAAAGGACTGCGCACTCATTCCCTCTACAAAAATTGCCTGACATACTTGCGCTGCAAATATTTTATTTTTCGAGTAGTAGCCACGGGGAAAACCTTTTCTTGATTAATTCCACCTACAGTCTAAATACATGCACAACTTGGATTTCCATATCAGAGTAAGCGGAGCTCTGAAATCATGATAGACCTGAAGAAGAACAAGAAGAAGGATCAGACGGACTGCTATTTTTGTTTAAGGCCGATATGGCATTGTACGAACTGGGACTTGTGTAGAGGAAAAGCATAAACATGTTAATGAAACCGAAATTTTTCTGCGCCTAAACAGAACTCTTAACTTGCGAGGCCTATTTTCGCTGAAAGGAAAACTACTAGTTAACACAATTATAAAGTCAATGCTAAACCTTGAAGGCTGCACAACAAAACTTAACAAGCAGGTGACTCTCGTTTATTTTAAATAAAGCAATAAAAAATATAATATCGGTATCGGAAGATCTCGTTACCTTAATTTTTCCGGCAAAAACTGCGAACGGCTTAATTTTCTACAAAAAGTGCCCGATGGAAGTGACTGAAAAATACCATGGAATAGTGAACTTTAGAGACCTTATTAAATCCATTTTGAAATCACTGGTTCTCCTTGCAATCTCATTGGCTCTCAGGGGTGCGATTTATTCACGAATCGCACTATTTTTTTGCTCTAAATCGCATCTTTTCCTCAGCCAATGAGAATGGGACAGTAAAACAAAACAACCAATCAGATTTTCAAGGTTAGTTTAACGTAACCAATACAATTTTAGGAAGATGAATGACAAGAGGCCACTGTGTTGCGAATTCTGCAACTACAGGGGTGCTTTCCATTATGCCAAACTGACCGGTCAGAGATCAGTGGGAATACCTGAGAAAATGGAACGACATATTCCGATTAAACCGGGCCAACCAATAGAAATGGCTCTTGTCATTTTAAATTCTTTTATCGAATTCCCTAATTAGGGCAAAGAACGGGTTTGTCAAAAATGGAACGGCGAATGGGCCCTTTGCAGTCTACGATCACATCGTACAAAAACCGCCATGCTGGAGAGCAAACCGCCCACTGGGACCCCCAAAACAAAAGAATATTTAGTTAAGTTGCTTTGTTTTGGAGGTCCCAGTGGGCAGTTTGCTCTCTAGCATGGCGGTTTTTGTACCATGTGATCGTAAACTGCAAAGGGCCCATTTCGGTCGGAATATTCCGACCGAAATATGTGGACCATCTCCAGAGGTGATCCCGAATATTCCGGTCAGAACAAACCGAAACGGACTTTTCCATTTGAATTCCGACCAAGATTTCCGGAATCTTTGGCATAATGGTAAGCACCCCAGGTCAAAACTTGGTTGTTGTCTTTTCTTTTTCAAGACAATTGACGAATTTAATTAATAACAATCTCTGAATAATGATAATGAGCTCCTTCAGGCTGAAGACCTTCTTTTCAAGAAGTTTCCAACATCCAGTGCCCGTTTTGACGAATATTTTGGCGTTCTTTCTTCAACATCTGCTCAAGATCCGTATGATACCGAGGCCAGCAAAACATAAACAAACGAAAACCACACAACAACAAATTCATAGCCATCTCAAGAAGGTACATGTTTCCAGGTTCGCGGTAGTTACAAACGAAGCAATACAAGAGCCCAACTCTGTCGCTGTGAATTAACATTCGTAGTCTTTCGACGGATTTCGACCCGCTCCCCAAAACAGTGAATGAACGCCATCTTAAAAAAATATATCTTGAAACAAATTAACGGCGCCGCACGAACTTGACAAGGTCCCGAGCATAAAGTTCTACGCCGAGGTCACAAAAAGAAACAGAGATACTGACGAGCTTGAACCCCTTAAAATCATTCAGAGTGCCATTGAACGGTATTTAAAAGAGAGAAAACCATCCACAGCTGGGCATCGTGCACTCACGTACAGTCGAGGGGGTTTCACAACTCAAAAGAAAATTATCCATCGCGGAATTACACCGGCTGCACCCTCAGTTTCAGCCTCCACCACAGAAGAAAGGCAGGTCTTCCATCATTGATTCAGGCGACGAAAATCGAACTTTGATGCATGAAAGAGTCACTGGGTGCTTACCATTTGTCAGAATAAACCGGTTGAGACGAGCGTTGAATAATGGTAAGGGTTTTTCCAAAATCACCAAGCCAACCGAACGAAATGGCGCTTGCCATTTGTATTTCGATTTCCCGTGATTGTTTTAGGCTGATGAGAGACTAGAAACTGGAAAGTTTTGAAAATGGTAAGGAAATTTCCGCCGTTCCGTTCCGAACGGAAAAAGAGGAGCACCTCTGAGGGTACTCCACAATTTCCGAATGGAATTTCCGCAAAATTACCTTACTATTTGACTTCAAACCGAAATTTCCGGATTTTCTTGCCAAATGGTAAGCACCCACTATTTTCGTTCTCACTTCAGAACTGCTTGTTTGTTTGTTATGCTTGCATGAGTTTTCGTCACATGACATCGTTTGCATACCAATAGGATGTCAAATGGTTTCCGATTCCGCTATTTCTAACAAACCGGCTCTGCTTCGACATAGTACAATACATAAAATTGTGCGATTTCAAAGTGGATTTAATAAAGTGGTAATTGAACTTCGGGTCGTGCAATTTTGGTCTGAAATCATACTTGTGATTTCAAATCGAACTCGCGCTGCGCGCTCGTTCGATTTTGAAATCACGCGTATGATTTCAGACCAAATTGCACTCCACTCAGTTCAATTACCATTATTAATTAACCTTTCAATTACCAATAATCATGAACACCATCTTAAGATTCGAACTGAGTAAGAAAGACATCGAGGCTTGCTCAATGTTCGGGGGCTCACAAGGAAACACATAACTTGAACTGTGCAGGTTAGAGTCTTTTTAAAGCTTGCACAACAAAGCTTACGAGCGAGTCCCTCTTGGACTAATAAATGAAGCACAACACATCCACAAAGGAAGATCTCTCCGGCAAAAAAAAACAGTATATTTTTTTCTGAAAGAAAAAAATAATAACAGATAAATAATTATGTAAATAAGATATAGCAAGGCGGCGAGAAGACATCAGTTTTAATTTCGATTAGTAAACACAACACTTTACGAAAGAACACAGCCCGTTAAAAAGGGTTGAAAAGTAAATACAATGGAATTAATTGACAGGCTCATTTTGTTCAACCTATTATAGACCCTCAGGCTCTAAAATGGCAGCCGAAAATTCAAATAAGTCAAAATTAGCTAAAATTAAAAACGTATACCAGCACTGGAAACAACACTTTTACTTTAGTAAAACTGCAAAGCTTCAGCATTTCAGGTGTAATAAAAGCTGAGAAAATGTAATTTAAAAATTTAAAAAATTTAGAGACGTGTGCATACCCCCAGTCATACAACGTTTGTAAATTTTTTCAGTTTTCAACTTGTATTTGCTCAGCTGATATTACACCTGAAATGCTGAAACTTTGCAGGGTTATACTAAAGTAAAGGAGTTCTTTCTAGTGCTGCGGTAACGTTTTTTATAATTTTCGGCCGCCATTTTGGAGAATGGTCTATTACGAATAATCTGCATTTGAACTTAGCAGTTTAAACTTTGAAGCTCGCACAACAAAGCTAGAGCTAACAAACAGCCATAAACTCCATGTGTCATTTATTTTTATGAAGCAAATCGATTCACACAGAAAGAGGTTGTCATTTTAGATTTTCCAGGCAAAAAATGTCAAGTCATTTTGGGCCGCCACGAAGCTCTTCGGAACGTCTCACAGGATTGGTTGAGAAAATTATATACAAACAATGGTAACAATGGACCCTAGCCCTAAAACAATAGAGCTTCGTGCCAACAAAATCCAATTAAATTAGAGGTTCTAGAGAGCTTCGTGACAACAGGTCATTTTCTCTACAAAAATTGTCTGATATATGGGGAAAAAATGGTACATATTTGGAGGCTAGGGCATAGTGTTGAGAAGATGTAAAGTTCTATTTTTCGAGTAATAAAAACAATATTTTAGGAACGAGCGCAGCTTTTTAACAGGGTGATACATGAAGTTTTTTTCCATTTGCAAAGAGAGTTTTCGAAAGATCGGTAAGACCTGCCTGTCGGGGTGAGAACGTCTTCCAAACTAAAATGCGTTTTTCCAAACTTCGCAATTTGGTCGAAAAGACCCGATAATTAACCGAGAAAAATCTGTTTTCCGAACAATAACGACAGTATTTCACGGTAAGCACAGTACGAGTTGGAGTAGATTAGCAATAACCCAACGGAACTGCGACTTCAAGCCATCATGATAAAACCTTACATTTATTCTGAACAGATTTAAGCACTTAAAAACTTGAGTTGGAAACTACAAGCAAGTATCTGATGAAAAAATTAGCTACATTTTATGCAGTATCAATCTCATGACACTCAACCAAAGGGTGATTTGGCCTCGAAAGATTAGTTACATTAACACTGCAAAAACTACATCGAAACAAGTTACATTTAAGAGGCAATCCCCATTTCTGCAATATTATCCAATTTTGATATAAAATACAACTAAATTTTAAGCACTCAGAAATTCTGCATCTTAATCCAGTTAAGCAAAGGGATGCAGAATTTCTGCATCCCCATTGGTGCAATATTGGGCAATTTTCACACAAAATACAACTAAATCCTAAGCACTCAGAAATTCTGCGTGTTAAAGCACTTGAGCAAAGGGATGCAGAATTTCTGCATCCCATTTATCTTGCAATATTAGCTAATTTCATATAAAATACAACTAAATCCTTAGCAGTCAGAAATTCTGCATCTTAATCCATTTCAGCATAGGGATGCAGAATTTCTGCATCCTCATTTCTGCAATATTAGGTAACTTTCACACAAAATACAACTAAATCCTAAGCACTCAGAAATTCTGCATCTTTAATCCACTTGAGCAAAGGGATGCAGAATTTCTGCATCCCAATTGCTGCAATATAATCTGCCTAATTTTCATACAAAACACAACTAAATCCTAAACACTCAGAAATTCTGCAGCTTCATCCACTTGAGCAAAAGGACAAAGAATTTTTCTGTTTTCAGTGGCTTTCTTCCTGGCCAAGCACAGCAGTCAAGTTTTGCAGCAGCTTAGTGTGATCTTGTTTCCCTGCTGTGCTAACCAGAAGAGCACGGCGTCCACTTTCCAAAGCAGCTACAAGTGCATTCCCTGTGAAAGGCAAACCATGGAAATAATGAACACAATAATTATTGAAGTAATGAAGTAAATTATTATTAATTTATAACACCATAATTTTCATTTACCCAAACAATCATTGTTCTCTTGTCACTTAGTGGTTTTAGGTTTGATGAAAATCTTTGTAGAACCCAGCTTTTTCCTACAGTATGATATCAATATTTACAGTACAAATTGTTTAATTGGCAATTTTGAGTTTAACTTTTAAATCTCTTTTGAAGATCTCAACTTCATGAGCAGAATCAGGTTATTTTATTTATGGATTATATAATTTATTTATGGTGAACTTACAGTATTCAAATTTGAAGTGTGGTGTTATCTCATTAACCCTTTAATGCCCAATAGTGACTTATAGATTTTACTCTGTCTAACACCAGACGATTTTACTCGTCAAAGGGAGACCTTGACCCCTTGGGCACTAAAGGGTTAATGAAAAAAACCATTCAGCAACAGATCAAACATTTAACAGTGCAAAACCCCAAGAGAAATGCTGAAGTTCTCATACCAATTCTATGTCCAGTTCCAACTTCAGTAATGGTATCTCCATCCTTGGAGAACCACTGAATCAGCTGTGTGTAAAAGTTAACAGGGTATTCTTCTCCAATGCCTATGCCTGCCACCTCAACAATATTTGGGGGTGGAGAAGAATAGCTGACATGGCTGCTGCCCTCTACAACTCTGGAGGCAGCCCAATGCCCAATAATGAAACTGGATACTACCTCTTGCATGGTTGTGCCTATAGAAAAGTGCAAAACATTTGTAAAAAATATCAGTGCCCTGAGACATTACAAGTGGTTATTTGTCACTGACAATGACTTGACAGAAGTCTGAACTACAAAGCACCTTTCAGCATAATTCATAAACTCAAACTAAATGATAATTGATTGTCACAAGTTCAGCCTGACCAATCAATAATAATAACCAATCATACCTTGCTTGTGCCTCTGCCCATCTTTGTGCAGGACAAAACCCTGCTGGGTGAGAGTTGCCCCCTTCTGTTTGAAGGTGTCTACCACATAGTGTGCTACAGAAGTCGGACACATTATGGCACAGTTAAAGGAACTCAAAAGAGTGAAGTTTAGCCTGTTAGCCATGTCCAGCACCTCTACACATGTTTCCTCAACCTCTGATTGAACCTGCAAAGATACAACATACACAAGCTATAAGGCTAGTTAGTTCCTGGCTTTGTATAATGTCTGTTTTAGTGTTCCTTTACAGGATCAGCTCTATGTCACATATTGGAAATTCACCATCCTGTACTCAATGGATCAAGCCATTGTACAGACTTTGGAAACACGAGGTTGAGTCAAGGTTACCCAATATCACTGTACAGTGTATCATTCACCCTCTGCACAGGAAAACTAGCTAATCCTTCAAACAGAAAAATCTATTGAGATTTTGCTTTTCAGGTGATCATTCTTCACTTTGATCATTCTTCATTATGTAATTTTTATTCCTTGTAAATCTTTAACTAATAAGTAATAAGTAATAGTTATATTATAGTTTATTATGTTGTTAGAAAATTAAAGAAAATTCAATGATTTTGTGTCTGGGTTCACCCTAATACTGTACTCATATACTGTACTCATATCCCTTCAAATACTATACATAGTAGGATTGAATAAAGCATCAACATCCTACAGCTGTACATGTATTTTTTACTTGGTTGGCATTATACACCAGGGAAAGGTGCAGGGAATGGATTGTTACTGAGGATGTAAGCCTCTGCACTGCAACAAAACTTGAACTTCTTGCTGAAATGTATTTGTATCAACACAGTTCACAATGTGTTTCTATATAAGCAATATGGCCAATTTCCAGAGTTTCAAATTCAAAATTACTCCTGCCCCAGGAAAAAAAGTAGACTGACCATGTTGTCAAATCCGATACAAGCTAGTGTCAGATGAGTTCCCCCAAAGTTGGACTTGAAGAAATCTAAGCTCTTGTTACTTCATCCAGGCTCCTTTTGAACATAACGTGGCCCTTGCTCTTTCCATCACGGCTGGTGAACTCTTCTACACTGCTGTCCCTGTCCCTGTCACCAGTCACATCCATTCCTTTAAGCCTCCCAAGAAACACCTGGAAGTCATGTGAAGCCTCAAAATTTCCCTTGATAGAAAAACAGGCCTCAATTATCTAACTGGTACTAAAATCTAACTGAGAAATTAAAGGGCTGGGGCACAATTGACCCAAATGAGTTTTTGGGCATTTTTCTTTTTTAGTATGGTCTAAATCCATGTGGCCTTTGATTTGATAGAAAAACTTTGCCCATTTTTTTGTTGTTGCCATTTTATGATTTTGAATGAATGCCAAAAAATGCTGGAAAAAATATTTGGGTAGTTTATGCCCCAGTCCTTCAATAATGGTACAATAGGGCTTTGTGCATACTTTCACTGCTGTGCCTCACTATGTGGCCCTGCTTCAAAGTCACATAGCTCTTCCCTGTCACAACATTTAGTTTTGACATTGTTACATAACTGTAACATGATGATTACATGACATGTAAATTACATTATTCAAATTACAGTACTTAAATTGGAGACATTAAAAGGGGCTACGTCATGGTATTTTGAGTTACCAGTATTTCTACCATCAACAAAATTGAAGGGAACCTGAAAATAATACTTTAGAAAGATAAGAAAACACTAAAAGAGATAATAATAAACCATAAAGGAACAAAGATGGTTAAGGATGGAGAAGGTTGACACTGATTACAAACAACAAAATGGAAAATATAGGCTAAATTATTCAAATTGTTTAACCGTGACGCAGCTCTTTAAAAGCCAATAATGAAATGTTATTGTATCAGTATGCTTCTAAATATTGACTGCCTACCGTGAATCTCAATAGCTTTGTAGCATCGACTGATGAGCCAAATCTCTCTTCTGCCAGATCCCAACTTTCCATGTGAAAAAAGGACAAGATTGAAGTCTTTACATTGCTCAGGATCTTCATCTTTTCTGCTTCTTTCTTAAGGTCTTTTAAAATTATTTCACCTGCAATTACCTGAAAGGGTATTAAAAAATATTTTGAGGAAAACCAAGATTATTAATAGAATACCTGAGTGAATACAGCAGTCTCTAGCTGTGTAATTAAAGGCTTGCGTACATGTACATGTACATGTAAAGGATCACTCCAGTAAATGACCACAATGTGAAATTCTGTCCCAATGGCTTTTTTACTTTGTTTTCAGTTTTTGTATGTACACTACAATGTATAAGCACATGTGGTCCATGTGACTCCAACCATCAAGTGCCCACTAAATGTCTGCCTGTGAGAGATGTTTTCCTCACCTTGTTTAACAAGTAGAGTTTAGAATCATCAGGAAGGCTCACAAGAGGCTCATGTACCACTGCTTAAGGGATATAGTTCCACTAGCAACATCTGCAGCTGAAAGCTTCTGGCCTTTGAGTTTTCCACTTTCATAGAGGTTATTGACCTTTACAAAAGCATCCCATGTGTTCAAAGAGACCTGAGCCATACTGAACACTTCACTCATATGCCTTTTCTGTTTAAATAACAAGTAATGAAACAATAATTACACCTGCTTCTGGACAAGGTGGTAAGTAGTGGCTGTATTTGCAGGGTAATGACTAATCCCTTCAACTCACTGTTTAGGACAGCTGACAGATATTACTGTACCAAATGCCACCTATTGTTGTAGCTGTTATTGAAAACTTAACATACATACATACATTAAACTTTATTAAAGTGTCAAGGTATTTAGCTACAAGCTAATTGTGGACACTATAAATGAATAAAATAAATACAGTATAAAATTGAAATCTACATGAATATACCTAGAAAACATTAAAAATCGTTAAAAAAGAATAATTTCAAATCTTATATTATTTACAACCTGGAAACACCTTCAAGGTGCTTGATAACTAGAATCTTAAAAGATATGTGCAAGTAATAATAATAATAATAATAATAATAATAATAATAATATTAATAATAATAATAATGAGAGAGATTTGTAATACTACGTATAGTATTTACTGTATGAAGCTGACAAGTTTTCAACTTCTCCTTTTTTCTTCAAAGTAAATGGCTCTTTGCTCTTACCTCTTTGTACAAAATCCTGGCACAAGTAGACCTCCATGAAGGACAAGGCTTTGGAGGATCACCATCCCCATTTGGGTCTCCATTTTGAAAAAGCTGTGCTCTACATGTTTCTACCTGCAACCCAAGTATTTGGTTACACATTAAACAACATTATAATTATGGAAGACCAGCATGGACCTTCCACAAAGTTAACAGCAATTAATTTATGACTGATTAGAAGATAGTATCAACATGGTTAGAGTTTAGACAGTGTTTTGAATTGATGTTGTTTTGTTGCTACACTTTGCAAACATTTTTCATTAATTCTCAAGAATTCCATATTCTGTACAAACACAACATCCTGAGGTGGGTTATATACATGTATGTTTGAATAAATGATCAAGTCCAATTCAAAACTGAAAGTGTAGCAGGGAGAGAATCTACACTGGTTGTAATAGAAATCAAACTTGATAATAAATAGAAATAGCCAACACTTGATATACATGAAGTTCATGAAATTTTTCCGTTCAATGGCAAAAAGTGTATGCATGAGCAGCATGTGTTCAATAACAATCTAGTTAGCAATTACCTCCTCTCTATATGTTACATCATGGCAGTATGATGATGACTTCTGATGCATGGCACCAAGATATACTGCTTGTTTGTCAGTAAGACCACAGTAAATCTTTGCCATTCTGCCACAAAAATGCTTATTTTCTGGGTACTGAGCATGTAGATGTTTGGTTGCCAGTGTCAGGTGAGTCCCACCCAACACTTCGTATTCATAATCATCCTTTTTCTGGATGTCAAAGTCTTCTCTGCTGGAAACATCTTTAACAACCACAAAAAGGCAGCCATGACTACCACATGGTTCCTTTAGCAGCTCTTGGATGAGAGTTTTGACAAATGCCTCATTCACACGTCGAAACTGCCTTGAACGACGTACAGGCAAACCAATCTTGTCAATTGGGATTAGCAGTGAAGTTGCTGTAGTGAGTGATGAAAAACACTGTTTTAGCAGCTATAAGTTACATATAATTTGTGAGGGGATTGTCACAAGAGGATAGATTATACATTTTCTGTAACTGATTAATATCGCAAATCACAAAACCTCACATAAAGTAAAGTATCCACCCTGCCTCATTCGCAAATTTTGATGCCCAGTACCCCTTACCCCATTGACCTATGATGGCTAATACACCGAATGCAAATATAGCGGACCACTCGGTCATCGCCCGGGACGAGTCGAATGAAAGCGAGGCTAGTTGGGCTTCGATGTTTTGTTTTGACAATGCTTTTCCAGAAAAGTCTTGCTTCGTAGTCGATTTGTTTCTCCCTCCCTACGCGTTTTTGCGTTCCTGAATGCCACCGCAACAGAGTGGAATCTTCCACAGCAGAGAAGGTGTTCTTTTTTTCAGTTTTCTCGTTCACCTCTGAGGGGAAACCAAAGAGACGGAGGCAAGGAGTTCTGAGAGTTCACATTCGCCGAAGGAACTGTTTAAGTTCAGGTTGGAATCGATCTTAGAAAATGTGTAAGCGATCGGATTTAGCTCTAAGTTGTTGTCATTTGGCTCAATGCTTTCACTGGTTTCAGTAACGGGGCAGTTGAAGTTCATTCGCTTGGTCATTGCACTGTAGTATTTATATTTACTTCGTGCGATTCCGTGCAATCACATGATGGGAGTGGACGCAAACGCAAATAACTTCTTCCTTTGAGACAGAGGATATCATTCAAGGAGACCTTTTCTTTACCTTGGGGAGGGTATTGGCCATGAAAACCGTGTTGGAACACCACCAGACACCACATAAGCTCGTCATTATAACGATTTTTCTGAGTTCTATCCTGAAACGTAGCAAACAAACTTTAGTCCCCGTGGCGATCGTGAACTCCTTTTCTCCGTCTCAACGAATTGCATTGATCCACTATTTTCCCTTAGAGGTTAACGGTGGAAGATTTCTATCCCCTCTCGTCGCATTCAGAAACACAGCAACTCGTAGGCACAGCGAAATAAAACAACAGGTCGACCACAAAGCAAGAGTTTTCTGGCCGGGAAGCATTTTAAAACAAAACATCAAAGCCCAACTAGCCTCGCTTTCATTCGACTCGTCCCGGGCGACGACCGAGTGGTCCGCCATATTCGCATCCGGTGTATAGAACTACACAGTTGCTTTTGCCACTTTAATACAATTTGTAAAAGTAATTAATTAGTACATAACACACAAGTGAATAGTACTTTTCTCGCGTGCTCGGAGGTGCTTAGCCAAGTACTATTCCGCCTTCGAGCAGCCAAAGAAAATAAAATGGCTTTTGTCGGTATATTGTCACAAATCAAGTTACTATTTGGGTCGCTAGTCATTCAGCTTGTGTGGTATATACTAAAACAATTATTCACCTCAGGGTCCGTGAAAGTGGAGGATATTTATCTCCACTTCGGTGAATGATTGTTAATTACTGGTAATCTAATACCTGTAAACGTTCAGACTGTGTAGGGCTCCAAATGTGGGAAACACCACTTAATTTAACATAATTTTTGTTAACATGACCCGCCTAGACTAGCATATGCTATCCGCGGGCATGTTCAATTTGTAATTTTTTAATTTGAAAACAAAAATAAATGTATGTATGTATGTATGTATGTATGTATGTATGTATGTATGTATGTATGTATGTATGTATGTATGTATGTATGTATGTATGTATGTATGTATGTATGTATGTATGTATGTATGTATGTACTTGTTAGTAAACACTTCTCACAGGATTCTTGCATTGCATCAGGAAGTGGTGCTTCCACTGTAGTAGAGGAAGCTGGAGATGAATTAGACATTTTCTTCTTTTTCTTAGATTTTTTTCCAAGTTCTTGTGGTGTCTCATCTTCCCTTTCACTTTCTGTGTTTTCATCAACGCCCATGACCGCAGTAGACGAAGCTGAAGATGAAGTTGAGATTTTTTTTCTTATTTTTATCTGCAGGTTCTTGTGATGTTTCACACTCCCTTTCAGATTCTGTGTTTTCATCCACATTTATGACTGTAGTAGAGGAAGTGCAAGGTGAATTGGAGATGTGCTTCCTTTTCCTCGATTTTTTGGCAGAGTATTGCGGGGCCTCAACCTTCTTTTCCGCCTCCGTTTTTTCTTCCACAGTCGTGGCATCACAACTTTCAGTTGTATCATCCGCCTCACTAGAGGAATTTTGTACCTTCTCAATTTTTTCAGGGATTCATTAAGTTCTGTGACCAAGGAAGTACAATCCTTGCTTGTGCACTTCTCAAAGCTACTGTCGCCATCAAATCGGCTGAAGAGCTTCGCCGGGAACAGGCAAACTTGACTTCCGCAATCTGAGTCACATTCCACCTATAAACACAACAGACCACAGAACTTGGTCAATTTAGTGTGTCAGCATGTACACTGGCCCATAACTGGGGAGGTTAACACCGATTCTCCGGTACTAACAGACACTTCTCCAAAATGGCGGCCGAAAATTCAAATAAGTCAAAAATTAAAATTAAAAACGCATACCAGCGCCAGAAAGAACACCTTTACTATAGTAACGCCGCAAAGGTTCTGCATTTCAGTTGTAATATCAGTTGGGAAAATGTAAGTTGAAAATTGAAAAATTCAGAGATGTTTGTATGATCAGTGAATTTTCGGCCGCCATTTTGGAGAAAGGTCTATTACACCAGCATTACGCTATGTGGTATCCATGGTGAACAGTGGAGCTAAATTTTCGGGCAGCGTTCACGGAGCATTCGGGTAATTCTTCGGGCGACAGTGGTGGAAAATTTCCGGGCAGCGTTCGCAAGCATTCAGGCAATTCTTCGGGCGACATGCTTTCAGATTTTGTGGAGACTGGCGAAGAGAATAAAATATCGTTTTAGGTCCTTCGCCCTTAGATCGATTACACACTTCAGAAAATGTATGTAAACCCTTTTTTGACAACATCACTAAAACGTGAGAAAACTAGAGCTATGATAGGGTGAACTGAAAAAAACTTGAAACTTGAAACTTGAAAACTCAACGCCAGATTTACATGTAATGAAAGCGGGGTGTTTCGTAAGCAAATTTTGTTGTCGCATCTTATGTAGCCTGC
>JAHPZR010004274.1:160000-167500 GCA_019787425.1 Platygyra sinensis
CCTGCGGGGGCAACAATTCCTTTTTACTGTTTTGAAATTTGCATGTTGCGGTTAAATAAAGCCATTAGCAGCCATCTGCCATAGACACTAACAATTGGCTATTAGTTAAACAGGAACAGACGGATTAATTTTATGACAGCGATATTTGCGTTCGACAGAACGCAGTTCTAATCGGGTAATGAAGGAAAATTCGAGATCTGTGCATGCATATAGGGACACCAATTTGGCCCCCAAAAAATTCTTCAGGGGCGAATGACGTCATCTTCATGTTCGTCCATGTGCTACAGCTTTCTTTCGAGTGTTCTGCAACGTTGCAGACTTTCGAATGTCGGGGCAACTTATTGTATAAAGTTGTTTATTCAAAAATCGAAGTCCATGTTAATGGCATTTGGCATTCATGAAATGAGTACGACTTTTTGAGGCAGCTTATTGTAGACGGCAGCGGACAAGTTGTTTATATTAAGTTTGCGATGGCATTTTTAACCTATCAGACATGTCTTCACTATTTGGTAAACAGCTTTTCGTACGAACATAAAGCTGTAGTTCGGTTCTTGTATTCGACTATAAAACTCGAGCGAGCTCTTTTAAATCTAAGATTACTACTAGTGGGAAGCGCGGTGGTCTAATGGTTAGCGTGCTCGACCCCGGAGTGAGCTGTCCGGGCTCAAGCCCTGGCCGCGGACATTGTGTTATATTCTTGGGCAAGACACTCAACTCTCACAGTGCCTCTTTAAAAAGGTACCGGCGAATTTAATGCTGGGGGTATCCCTGCATCTCACAAGCGGGGAGTAGAAATACCCCTTATTGCAGAAACCGGGATGAGCTCTGGCCGGTTGGGTAAATTGGCTCGTATGCAGTCTTTACTTTAGTTAAATAACAACATTCACGCCTGAAAACTTGCTAAGCGAGCTGTGTAGTCTATACACGAATTGATATG
Source organism: Platygyra sinensis (assembly GCA_019787425.1). Lineage (NCBI taxonomy): Eukaryota > Metazoa > Cnidaria > Anthozoa > Scleractinia > Merulinidae > Platygyra > Platygyra sinensis. Next base: position 160,938 of record JAHPZR010004274.1, read on the forward strand.
ATGGTAATGTTTGTACATAACTCTATTTAAATGAGTAATCTTAATGTACAGTAATGCTCAAGAAACAGCAGCCACTAAGCGTTAAAGGTGAATTTTTTATAGCGAAGATATTTGTTTACAAACATTGATTTTGTTATTTAAATGTTGAAAACGTTAAACAAAAGAACTCTTTGTTTCACCAGCCAATAGTTCTCTGGTTGGCATATTAATAACAATATGTGACGTCACTGATATCTTTGCTATAGCGTAAATCAACACGTTCACACTTGGTTTAACAACTTTTATTCAGATGTCACTGTTTTTATCTCTTGTTATTCTCTCAAAGACACCTTGCATGTCGAGTCCATGCAGAAATGGCGGTATATGTCAGCCGATCTATGACAGAGCGGATTATCGATGCATATGTCCATTTCCGAACCTTATTGGAAAAAATTGCGAAAATTGTGAGTATTATAAAAGCTTGAAACTGGCCTCCTTACGCATGCGCTCTTTGGGTTCTTCGCAAGTCCTCAAGCATAGTCACGCATCATCTATCTCTACACTGGTTCCTATTGCAGACTTATACATTCATAAAAAAACTTAATTACTAACTACTTAATAACCGAGAGTGAGGTCGTTACGGGAAAATCTCAAACTGAGGCCTTGCCGTATTGACCGAGCGATAGCGAGGTCAATACGGTAGGCCGAGGTTTGAGATTTTCCCGTAACGACCGAACGGTCGAGGTTATTAAGTTGTTTATTATATGGCTAAACTTTTCTAAAGAAAGAGGAAGTCGTTACTTCACATCCGGTGATGCGCGCGCTTATCTATTCATTCATCTTTCTAAACCGTCACACCGGCTGCACAACAGAATTCAGCGAACTATTCGTACTCCGTCAGGAAATTATTTATTTTGGAAAACAATGATCAAAACGGCCGCAAAAAGTATTTTAGTACCGTTGTGTTACTGTATGACGAGAGAATTTTCATTGACATTCTCAAGAATCAACCGCCAAATGTCAATTCCTACAGAAAAGTGCTTCAAACTTGCTCAAAAGCCGTGTGGCCGTGTCGGGTAAAAGAAAATACAATTTAAACGGAATCAGCACTAGTCTTCGTCGTCACTTTCGATGAAAACTCTTCGCCTTTTCTGAGGTTCCTGGATTATAGTTACTGGCCCGTTAAAGTTCTTGAACTGGCGCTCAGAGATGCTGCGAATGTCCACACCGGAAAAAAACCGCTCAGCTGTTTAAATCTGATGGTCCTTGAAGATGTTTAAACTGGCTTGCGATACAGCAAGAAAATTTGTTAATGTGACTGCTGTACTGCTCTTGTGTCACCAATTGCCTTTTGAATGGTGAAAGGACAGTGAAAGGAGACCTTCCTTCGGAAAGGAACCTCTCATGTACATGTATACTTCGCTGCAAGCCCGACAGGGTGTCAGCTTCATTCATAATCGTCGCCATCCGTTTTCCGATATCTATAAAAAAACTTTCCCAATAAGTGGTCAAGGACAGCAGCCGGTAAGTCCAAAACTTCTACTATGCTTCCTTTGTTTATTGACGACAAATATCGCTGAAATATTTTCATTTCACTGGCAGTTTTCCTTTCCTTTCGTGGTTTTGCTCTTTAATGTATGAACATTTCAATTCCTTCCTGCCCAATTAACTCGTTCGCAATTTGCCGATGTAACTTCATTTTTTCCTTAAAATAGTAATATAATTAACTCTCTGAATGTTAATCGTCACTCATCGTCTTGTATCACAACGATTTTTAGTGTAAATAAAGCAAATGTGGTCTAGCTTTGGATAACCTTTCGTGTTTTTTCCTTTCCGCCTAATTTGCATAATCCGTAATCGGCCCGTGGGCATTACGGGAGAATAATGCCCTGGCGTGAAGCTGCACTTAGCCAATCAGAGCGCGCGTTATATCGGCTACAAACACTAGCCATATAATAAGACTTAATAAAACACACCAAACTATCCGAATAATGTCATGTTTTCTCCATGGTAGCCATTCTTTGATTATGACATTCTAATAGCTTTCAATTTTCCATGAAATTATTTAAATATAATTTTTGTTGATTTGGTTGCATTCGAGTTCGTTTTGGTGGTTTTAACCATAAGGGAAAAATCTGTGACGACCATCAAAATATGGCGATCAGCTTGTTCTTCTAGCCTTTGCTACTCCACGATCGAAAATCATCCTAACTGTGTTGTCCTTAATGTCATTTGAAGTTATTTCCAATCGTTATTTGCTTTCTTTTTCAAGTGTTATGCAACAACGAAACCCTCGACATCTGCACAAAGACGGCAGCGTCGTGGGAAGTAGAATCTAAAAGCTCTCAGAAGATTGTGTTATCCGGCTGCAATACCACTCAGATCAGAAGAGAAGATGACTTGCTTTTTATGATAACCAGAGGAAATTTGTCCGACTATGGGAAATACGAAATCTTAAAAGTGGAAAATGTCAGTGGGTGAGTACAAAACCATAAATAATTATAGTTTTTTTTTTATCTCCCGTCTTTTTTAAATCGTTGATTTACTTTCACTGTCCGGAGAGTTTAGGGTGGTTTGAAACAACAATTCTGAAATGCAACAAGAATTAAATCAGAAAATGGAATTATCGTTAATGAGCTGGTTGTGATAGGATGTTCGTATTTAACCACACCCCCCTCCAACGCTTCTTCTGCGCCCCTTCTAGCCCCTCATTTTCATCTTCCACCTGCAATTCGGATGGCTTTAATTTAACGATGTTCTTGGTTTGTTGTTGTTTTTTTTCTTTCGTAAAGTTGCAACGTCACATTGAGGAGTGCCTTTACCCAACAAGAAATATCTGATGGCAACTATGAGATCGCTCAATTATTTCCAAGTTATGACAAAGTCACACTGAGCAATAACTGCATTCTGACATGTCGACAGCAAAGCAATGGACATGGCGGGATCTTAGCACTAAGAGCGAAAACAATGAATATCGATGGAACCTCCAAGATATTAACTTCTGGAAAAGGTATGCAGTGAAAGCTGCTTTTCAAATCACGAAATCAATATATGCCATCCATTCATTCGATCATCCATTCATCCATTCATTCATCCATCCATCCATATATCCATTCATCCATTCATTCATTCATTCATTCATTCATTCATTCATTCATTCATTCATTCATATTCTTTGATCCATTCATTCATTCGTTCGTTCGTTCGTTCGTTCATTCATTCATTCATTCATTCATTCCTTCATTCAATCAATCAATCATTCATCCATCCATCCATCCATCCATCTATTCATTCATTCATTCATTCATTGAATCAATCATTCATTCATTCATTTATTGATCTATCCATCCATCCATCCATCCATCCATCCATCCATGCATTCATTCATTCATTCATTCATTCATTCATTCACCACTATGGTGGCCTATGCGTGCCCTAGGGAAAAGCCGTCAAATGACCGTACATTTGTGGATCTTGTTTATTTTATTTCTGATTTTCTTTCATTTTTTTTTATTTCAATGATTAATTATTTTCATCTTTGTTTTTTTTAATTTTTTTTTAATTTTTCTTTTTCTTTTTTTTTATTTTTACATTCTTTTTATTTGCAGTTTTTATTTATTTATTTATTTTTTTATTTTTTTTATATTTCAATTTCGTTTTAATAATTTTACTTTTTTTATATTTTCTTATGTATACCAAAAAAAAATAATAATTACGAGTGTGGCCTATGAGTGCCATAGCCGAAAAAAAATAAAAATAAAAAAATATGAGCGTGGCCTATGAGTGCCATAGCCAAAAAAAAATTTTTAAATAAAAAAAATATGAATGTGGCCTATGAGTGCCATAGCCCAAAAAAAAAAAAAGACGGCCTATGTGTGCCATAGACCAGGGTGCATTGCGATGCCCATGCAGATGTGAGATCCAATATGGCGGAGGCATGGATCAGAAGGTAGAAACATTGATTGAAAAGATGACATAGATTTAAGGTGATTCCCGAGTTTTGCATTGCGCATTCCTATTGCGCACGATTTTTTGCGTCATCAGCGCGCGCACATGAGCGCGCGCGCGTACAAAACATAAGAGATTTCTCTCAAACTAAGCTCGATAGCGAGATAAAAGCTCCTTTTCTCTTAAACGAGCACGGTGACCCCCACTTTTTATTTTATAAATTCAATGAGAACAATATCCGCAATGACTGAGAAAAAAATTGGCAGAAATCTATGGCTAGTTTTTTGGCAAATGAAATAAATGCTACAGATAGAGACGTAACGGGCGCAATAGAGAAAGTCCAAATTATGTTTCCTTTAAGGGATAAAAATATCAATTAATAATGCATGGTATTTGAAGCCATTTTTTCTGGGACGTAGATGAATAAGCAATCAAAGAAAGTCGAACTCTGTGTGATATAACACGCCGCATTGAAAAATATCGAGCTTATTTGTTGCGCACTGGGATAACCAAAAGTCACCCAAATGACCATATTGGTAAGCATCGTGGCATGAAAACAAGCACGGTGACCCCCTCTTTTTATTACGTTTTTAACATCTCCTTGTACTGTAATGACACCATATACCAAGTTTTATCGGAAATCTATGGCGGGTTCATTTACCCGGGAATCACCTTAAGGAACGACCTAGTTTGTCAGAGTGAATTTAAGGACATTAGAAATATTAGACTTCATGAGAAAGGATTATCCCATGAACGCATGGAGCCTTAGAAGTCTGGCTCGCCGAATGCTGTATTTTCGAATTCAATTTACTGACCACGATGTCGAGGTAAGCTTAAATGAAGTGGAAGATGCAGTAAAGAAAGAGATTTCCGGCCCAGGAAAGCTTCTTGGCTACAGAGCCATGCATAAGAAGATACTGGAGATACAAGGTTTACAGGTGCCTAGGGATTTGGTTTACGCAGTAATGGCCAAAGTGGATCCCGATGGTCTGGAGGAAAGAGGAGGAGTTGGGGAAACGAAGCGACCCGCAGAGATAAAGCGTTTGTGAGTGGGGTGAGTACCAGTGCTAACGAACAGCGGACGCTACAAAACACTATATTTTAGCCTGTTCTAAGCGAGTAAAATCGTTTTAGTATCTATTTATTACATGTACAATTAGATTTCTATCACGAATACAAATCAACAGCGAATGATCTAATTGTTGTAGTGTAACTTCCCATCTCACTGTATCGTGATTTTGACTTTATCCCCTTGTCACCCTCCTGAGCAATAGCAGTTATTATGTACATGTATAGCAAAAATAAAACACAACTATGTAACTCACTCTTACAGGTACCCCACTTCTGTATTGTGGACAGCCACATGGTCCTTTCACATTTTTGTTTGTTTTGTAGGGATCAGACTGCACTATGTGTTTGGATGGTCATGATAAATTGTGGTTATCAAAAAGCCATGTTCCCCCTGTGCACATATGGCGGGCAAGATACATACAGCAGTCACATCAATTTTCTGACAATTTAGACATCAAATAATAATCCAAAGATTATTGGAAGATTTTATCTAGACTACCTGTATGAGAGTAGAGGTAGGATTATCCTGTCACATAAGCAGAGGATCATCGGGTATCCTAGAATGTGGCCCAATTTTGGTGTAGTTAAATTATGAGTAGTACTGTATCTATAGAATGGATGTGGTTTGGTTTGCTTCCATGTTTTTTACCATACGAACCAGCTTGTTTTACAATAATAGGGCACATATATATTAAACTTGCTCATCATGTAATATTTAGTTCTTGAGCCTTTCCTTTGCACCAATGCTCATGCTAAGTGAAAAGTAAAAATTATTTTCATTCCACACCTCATTTTAACTCTGGTAAAGCCAATGAAGTAAGAGTAACACTTAAAATAATTATTTTTACCTTTTAGTGTTGCCTGGAACTCTGAGAATAGATAGGGGAACAGAAACTGATATAATGGCTACAATCCATTGTTTCAATTCTCTGAAAATTGAATTAGTTGGATATATCAAATGTGAAGTTACACTACAACAATTAGATCATTCGCTGTTGATTTGTATTCGTGATAGAAATCTAATTGTACATGTAATAAATAGATACTAAAACGATTTTACTCGCTTAGAACAGGCTAAAATATAGTGTTTTGTAGCGTCCGTTGTTCGTTAGCACTGGTACTCACCCCACTCACAAACGCTTTATCTCTGCGGGTCGCTTCGTTTCCCCAACTCCTCCTCTTTCCTCCAGACCATCGGGATCCACTTTGGCCATTACTGCGTAAACCAAATCCCTAGGCACCTGTAAACCTTGTATCTCCAGTATCTTCTTATGCATGGCTCTGTAGCCAAGAAGCTTTCCTGGGCCGGAAATCTCTTTCTTTACTGCATCTTCCACTTCATTTAAGCTTACCTCGACATCGTGGTCAGTAAATTGAATTCGAAAATACAGCATTCGGCGAGCCAAACTTTTTTTTCTTTTTTTTTGGTATACATTAGAAAATATAAAAAAAGTAAAATTATTAAAACGAAATTGAAATATAAAAAGAATTAAAAATTCAATAAATAAAAACTACAAATAAAAAAATTTAAAAAGAAAAAAAAAGAAAAAGAAAAATTAAAAAAA
>JAHPZR010004274.1:180000-182500 GCA_019787425.1 Platygyra sinensis
GATTTTGATGAGATTACTAAGAACCATGGCTTTAATTTCAAGATTGCTCACATCAATGCGAACAGTATTGGCGGTTTTAAATTCTATGAGATTAAGACATGGTTAGTCTCTGGCAGACTGGATTTACTGGTTATCTCCGAGAGTAAAATCGACGATAGTTTTCCCGATAGTATGTTCCATGTCGAAGGTTTTCGTCTGTGTCGCAGCGATAGAAAGGCCGGAGGTGGAGGGCTGATGGTTAACGTCAGGTCAGATGTCTGCTTTTTAGGGTCAAACAGTTCAAAGGCCTGTCGTCACAAAGTTTGTCTAACTTTAGGACAGAGTCATTGACTCTCAACATCAAGATAGGAAAAAATCGGATTACTGTTGTTGGTATTTACAGACCTCCGTCTATACCTTTATCTACATGGTCGCATGAGCTCTCTGCACTCTTTGAGGCAGCATCTACGTTAACAAATACTGTCTTCTATGCAGGTGATTTCAATGCTGACCTCCTGGCCCCGGACAAACCACCTAAAGATGGTCGCAAAATGCTAGACCTACTGGATATTTATGATCTCTATTGTTTGATCAACAAGGCTACAAGGAAAACCAAAACCTCGGAAACACTTCTTAATTTAATTCTGACAAATAACAAGAGAACTACTCTAACATCAGGTGTAGTGGATACACTTAAAAGCGATCATTCCCTAGTTTATACGGTTTTGCGTTCATCTGCACCGCGATTGCGTTCTCGTAAAATTTTTACTAGAACTGAGTCTGAAAACCTTCAGTAAACAAAATTTTGTGCGGGATATGAAAATTGCTCCTTTTCACATTATGGATTTATTTGACGACGTGGATGATAAGCTTTACACCTTTGAACAACTGTACCTTGACATTCTTGATGAACATGCACCGCTCAAACATTCGCACATCAGGGGAAAACAAGTGCCTTACATGACTGAAGAATGGCGTAAAGCAATCAGACACCGTAATAAACTTTGGAAGATTTTCACGAGAGAACGTACAGATGAAAATTATGAAAAATATAAATGTCAGCGTAACACGTGCACTTCCCTTCGACGCAAAGCCATAAGAGAATATTTCAGAAGCAAATCATCACAGCCAGAAAATCCACGCGAGTTTTGGTCTGCTTATCGCCCGTTTTTAAATTCTAAAGCAAAACAAGCAAATGATATTATTTTAAAGGAGAATAACATTGTTATAAGTGACAAGAAGGAAATTGCTCATTTATTTAATAATCATTTTGTTCAATTTACCGATTGTACTGCCCAAGTAAGTGAAGCGGAGTATGGACAGGATTATGCAAATCATCCGAGCATTCTTGCCATTCATAAACACAACTCACAAGGTTACTTCAAATTTCAACTCACAAACCACGTTCTTGTAGAGAAATTGCTTTTGGATATCAATGTCCGAAAATCCTGTGGCCACGACATGATTTCTCCGAGACTACTTAAAGAGTCGGCGGCTGTGATTGCCAGGCCAATAGCTAATATAATTAACTCCTCGATCAGTCAATGTAGGTATCCGGCCTCGTGGAAAATGGGACAAGTCACTCCATTATTTAAAAAAGATGATGAATTGAGCAAGGCAAACTACAGGCCAGTCACAGTTTGCCAGCAATCAACAATATATATGAGAGGATTTTAGTCCTACAGCTAAATAAATTTTATGGTTCTATTTTGTCTGATTTTATAAGTTCGTACAGAAAGTTTCACAGCTGTGAAACGTCGTTATTAAGAATGACAGAAGAATGGAGGTCAATGCGTGATGATGGGCAACTCGTGGGGATAGTGTCGATGGACTTTTCAAAGGCTTTTGATGTTATACAGCACCCCCTATTATTAGCCAAGCTCAAACCCTACGGACTAGACGAGGACAGCTGTGCCCTGTTGAGAGACTATCTGTCAAATCGACGACAGATGGTGAAAATTGGTGACACTTTCTCGTCATGGGAAACTGTTAAGCGCGGAGTGCCTCAGGGTAGTGTTTTAGGCCCCATTCTTTTTAATATTTTTATAAACGATCTTTTCTATCATATAAAGAGAGCTAAGCTAAGCGCGTATGCTGACGACCATCAAATTTATTACTCAGACAGGGATCCGGTGGCACTTGAAGCCGGAATGCTTGTGTAAGGAAGTTGAAAAAGCAAATCAATGGTACAATGACAACGGTATGATTGTTAACAAAACTAAACATCAGGCCTTGATCCTTGGTGATACGGAGTATACTTTCCCCTTTCCAGTGAAAGATTCAATCGACATATTTGGCATGAACATTGACAACAAACTTCAGTTTGATAAACACATATCTTCGGTATGTAAAAAGATTAATAATCAGTTAAATGTCATGATAAGATTTGGAAAACTGATTTCTAAAGCCACTTTGGTCAAATTGTATAAGGCTTTTATCCTACCGCACTTTCATTATTGTTCATCGTTGTGGCATTTCTGCAGTGCGCGAAATACCGAGAAACTAGAGGCTCTAAATAAAA
>JAHPZR010004274.1:185000-212500 GCA_019787425.1 Platygyra sinensis
TAGGACTGTTTTCTTCATGCATATAAAGAGCAATGTAAGCGCATTGAGTTACTAAATGCGCTCATAAAACTGCTTCTTATTATTATTATTATTATTATTATTATTATTATTATTATTATTATTATTATTATTATTATCAATATCATAATCATAATCATCATTTTCGTCCCGATTTACATCCTAAAGTGACTACATCGTGAGACAAACGATAATATTTATTGTTATTATCATCATCATTATCAGTATCAGTATCAGTATCAGTATCAGTATCGTTACCGTTATCGCTATCGTTTTCGTTATCGCTATCGTTATCGTCATTATTATTGTTGTTGTTATTATTGAATTGCACACATTTCAGGTGGGAACATGCAGTTTAAATCCAGGTCGTGCGATTTATAATTTTTCCGGTTTCTGTTAACAGGCAATCACATGTTTTCTCACGAGAAATGAAATTTGTAAAATTCTACAAATTGCTGTTGACAGAGGTGATAGTAAGCTTTGATTCAGCTACACTTTAAATATATTAATTTAAACATTTTCTCAATAATTTTTAGGTGGAATGCAATTCGGCAACACAGACTTTACCAAAAGACTAAGCTACGGTGGGGGAGGGGGTGGTGGAGGTGGTTCTGCCCATGGAGATGATCCAAACCCTGGCGGTAGGGGAGGACATGGTGGTGGTTTGATATATCTTCTACTCAAGGAGCTGACACTTGATGGCACCATTGAATCCAAAGGTAATACATTACTGCTGAGTGTGAAACCTTTTTACTTAGTTACTTGCCCAAATTTAAAGTCTTATTTCGTACCGTATATAGTTCAGTAAGTAATATGCAGCATTACTATATGGCTGCAATAGGACGCACGCTCTGATTGGCTGCTGAGCGGAAGGGATTTTCTTGTAAAGACCGGGCATTATGAAAATTTTTCTCGCCTTCATGGCTCTTTTGAGTTGTGAAAAGCTACGAGCGCGTGAGAGAAAACAACAAAAAAATATGGACAAAGTACAATTATATTTTCAATAACTGAAAGAAAAACTAGCATACAGATACTTCTTTAGTATGAGTGACGAAGAGAGCCGCAGCGCGCACAATTACTTCCAGTGTTTTTATTGTATTCTCTTTAAGAATAGCACTAAAAACCATATAATAAATAACTTATTTACCCCGTCCGTTCGGTCATTACAAGAAAATCTCAGACCTCGGCCTTGATGTATTGACCTCACTATCGCTCGGTCAATGCAACAAGGCCTTGGTCATTATCAAGAGACTAGTTAAATAGCATGCAAAAAAGGAGAAGTACAAGATAAGCGTAAATTACAATAAACGGCGGAACAAACACCTTGGCACGGATGGAATCTGTTTGCACGTTCAATGTTGGTTTACGCATGCCAATATATAACATTTCTTTAACGAGGCAATCAAGTTTGCCGCTACATTTCGTGATGATGTGAAATTGCTCAGTGAAGCTAGCGTTCAGGCATTTCATTATTGTCTTGGAGGTTATAATGTTTGTAAATCGAAGTTGACTTTCTTGTATGCCCTTCTACGCGCTCGTGTAAGTGACCACGTGTATAACCCACATACCCTGCATCACACAGGTTACATTTAAATTCATGGACAAGACATTGTTGGTTGACGATAGGGGGCTTAAAACCATGTCGCTTAAGTTCTTGCTCGAGCTTATGGCTTACAAACACTGGTTGGACAGTGACGTTCAACTTGGAAGTTAGATTGTTCAGTTGTTGTTTAACGTTTGATTTTTAAAGTTGTTGTTTTCTTATTTGAAGACTGGTCTTTAAAGGGTAACAATACTCTCACAGTCTCCGATGGAATTAATTAATCACACGGCATTCATGGAAAGCAGGCACTTTGTTATTGTTTTTTTTTTATTTTTGTTATTAGATTTTATTAGCTGTAGATTAGTATCTTAGTATCATAGCAATGTAATTAAGGCTAGTTTAGTATTTACTTGAAGTCCTGATGTTTTTATCCCTGTATAAATAAAGTTAAATAAATAAATAAATAAATCTGGTGATGGGCAGGGCTTTTGAGATGACATCCTTCTCTCAACGAACCGCTTGATTGTAGTTTCAACCAGTGGCTTTGGGTATTTCAAGTCATGAAAAACCCTTCTAAAGCGGTCACATTCCTCCGAGAAGAATAACCAGCTAGAAGATAATCGATAAGCGCGATCCACCATGGTGTAAACTAGGCTGCGCTTGTACTCAATGTCAAGGTGACTCTGAAAATGCAGAAGGAGACCGGTGTTGGTTCTTTTGATGTACACCTTGCTCTCAATCTTTGGTGCGCGGTTAAACTTGAGGGAAGGATGTGCAGAGTGAGTTCAGGGTATCTAGAAGCTGGCCAGCGGTCATCCTATCAGGAATTACGGTCAGGGTGTCATCGACGTACCTCCGGTAATACCGCGCAAGTTGACCGTGTTGTTCGAGGTTTTTCTCAATTGAGCACATGAACACATTAGCCAGCAACGGGTCAAGGGGAGAGCCCATAGCGACTCCATCCGTCTGTTCGTATAAAGCACCGTCAAACTTGAAAACTGTTTTTTTGTAGCTGCTCGGAGGTGGTCGATTAAGTCCGGTTTAGAGAGTTTTAAGCTGTGTGTCTCGTTGAACCAATCTTGGACAAAGTCTTTTTCAGCTAAGATCTGTATTGTTTCCTCCAAGGGTACATATGTAAATAATGAGGTGACGTCATAGGAAACCAAAATTTCGCCGCTCTTGATCTTGAGCCCTCGTACTTCATCAGCAAAGCGGAATGTGTCTATCATTGCACGACTAGCGTTTCGGCAACTTGTTGTTAAGCCATTTCATTTCGCTAGGGAATAATTGTAGTTGTTAGTAGCAGAGAGTGTTGACCGCACGCCAACTGTTCTTTATGTGTCTTCGGCAAGCCATACAAGTGTGCGAGTCTGGACCCTTTCGGGCGGAGAGCGTCGACAATGGATTTGGTAGAATCTTTCGAACGATAGTTTCCAACTACTTTTCCTCCTGAAGGAGGGGGTGGTAATACTTAGGAGGTCGTCCTCTGGTTACTGGTCTCTCCAAGTCGACGAGGCGGAATTTGCTGGTATCGTTTATTGACGCCATTGATTGCCTCGTTAAAGAAATGTTATATATTCGCATGCGTAAACCAACATTGAACGTGCAAACGAATTGCATCCGTTCCAAGGTCTTTGTTTCGTCCGTTTATTGTAATTTATGCCTATCTTGTACTTGTATCCTTTTTTGCATGGTATTTAACTAGTCTCTTGATAATGGAGTCATGAGGACCCCGAAACGTCGAGCAGCAATAAATCTTTCCTGGTTTTTATATGCCTTTGCTTCAGCAAATCTCTACTGATCAAATTCTCGGTATCGGACTGAAACTAGCTTGGAGGCTCAAAAGAGATTAACGTCATATTCTCATTATAGGACTGGAACTAGCTTGCAATGGAGGCTCATGCCGGGGAATATCATTAAAGAGTTATCAATGATGTCATTTGCATTTCAAAGGACTTCTCATAGAGCTAGTTCCACTTGTATACCGAGGATACAAAAATGGTCTATTGTATTTGAATTTCCCCAAATGTCCAACATAATTGCTTTTTCCGATTCAACTTTATCTTAAATGAAGGTGAAGATGGAGAATGTCTCAGTAAGACAGCACACAGATCTGCCCCAGGGGGTAGTGGGGCAGGAGGAAGTGTCGTCATCATTACCAAAATATTGCATGGAAATCCACATGGCAGAATATTTGTTCAAGGTGGTGCTCCTGTAACATGTGCCTCTGGTGCTGGAGGGGGTAAGTCAGCTGTTATATATTCAATACATTTCACTCATTTCAATTCTTCTGTCAACGATGACTTCAGGGCGAGGAAGACAACGTTATGGACGATGATAACGCTGACGATGTCCATGATGATGACGATGACGATGATACCGGCGAAGATGATGCCGACATTTAAGACGCCGATGACGACAATAACAACAAAGATCAAAATATACGACGACGAAAACGATGACGACTTGAAATGGGGGCGACAGCACCCTGAGTACAGCGAGCGTTCCAGCTAAACATTTTTTCACTAGAAACTAAGGAGCGGCAATTAAACTTACTAATGGAAGATGAGATTTTACAGCCATGATCTCGGCCTCCAATAGAAAACAAACATTCTCTTAGGAGCTCGGCAAGTAGTTGTAAAAATGTTTCTTTTTTGCCATGCATGTGCATATATGTACACTGGCGGTAGGAATGGCAAGTTTGATACAAAAATGTATTCGATATAATGTGACTGTCTCAAAGACCAAATCTGAAGAAGAAAACATTGCGTCATTAACGTGTTCTTGTCACTTTTGTCTCCAAGGAGGGGGAGGTGGCGTTGGTCGCTGGGTGGTAAAGACAGAAGACTCGCTATTGAAGTCTGGATAGCAGCTGACAAGTTACAGCAAATCTACACTGTAGAAATGGACTAGTTGCAAATAAATGTAATAGTAGTTTAAACGGCCATTCTAAATGGTCAAAACAGTACGTTAACAAAAGGAAATAGTTGCATTGCCATTTTAATAATAGGTCGGTTAAACCATTTACATAACTGGTGGTACTGTAGCTTGATGATTCTGTTAATTGCGAATGGCTAAGACCTTTGGTCATGAGCTACAAGTTATTTGACGTTTCCCTACTTTTTGGAATCACCGCGTTTTTCACTCTGTTTGTAAGTTATCTTGACTGTTAGTAAGTAAGCAGAATTTATCTTATAAGGCAGAAGATATTTTATAAATGAATGGTGTGAACGTGTGCTTCACCGGAGAACACTTCAAATATCAGCAGATTATGCAAACGATCGATGGAGTCTCGGTTCCACGCAGACGTCCTGCAGGCTAGTCGCGGGATATTCCCTGCCTCATGTCGGAAGATTGACAACCCCTGAAGGCTTTCCATAATCCTATACAAGCGTTAATGAACTAGTAATTTCTAGTTTAATACGCCTGACGTCCTGTTTCTGTTTGTGGCGACCTCGTCGGAAACGTTTCGGGACAGTAAAGTCATTTTCAGTTAATCCGCGAGGTATATACACCTGAAACTTCTTGTATGTAGCCGGACAACTTCTGTTCAGATTCACGAATATGTGAATAAAACAGCTCTGTAATCAAGAGGTTTGAGATTTTGCTATGACTTTCTGGGTGTGAAACCTTTTGGGGACCTTCAAGAAATGGACCCCCGGGTCATGTTGTAAGTTCCAATGCAAATATACTGAGGAGAAAGATATTAAACATGGTGATGAATCAAATATTTAACAATTAGACTACGAGCCCGAGATACTCAACGAGGCGAGCCGAGTTGACTATCGCTCGTAGAAAACGAGGGCGAGTAGTCTAATTGTTTTAGTATAAATTTACCTTAGTCTGATTGCATAAAAAAGAAAAAAAATGTCAAGTAACGCTTAGGAAAGAACTGTTTTATTATGTTACATCGGGTTCAAACGTGATGGGCTATGTACGCTGATGCGTAACTGTTTTCTATCAGCTGATAGAAAACGGTAATATATATAGCCAATCAAATTCACGGATCCACAATAGACTACGGTAAATTTATACTAAGTCACTTTATTTTTTTCTCGAGCATCTGAGCGGGCCAGAATCCTAAATCCTCGAATCTGATTGACTAATCACGCGCTCGCGACCGGTCCAGCTTTTTACGATACGGCCTGCACGGATTATTTTCCCGCTAAACGCTGGTAATCGTCAATCTTTTGCCTTTTTTACACTTCCACGATAAGACGACGCAAATATATTTCATTTCACTTTTAAATGGCAAGGAAAGTCACTGTAAGTAAATTCATTTGAGTGTTTTGAAGTTGTGAGAGTTTGCTTGGTTGTTTGTAGCTTGGTTCTTTCTTTCTCTTGTATCTGAGTTACTCGCTCGCTCCAAAGATTTATTTTTTACCAATCGTTAGTAGACGGCGCGCAAACCGATTCAATGACAAAGTTGCTTAACAAACCCATTTGGAATCTGCAAAACCAATTTATGCGAGCAAGAATAATAAACATGTTATTTGCTGGACCTGCCAGCCGGCAAATAACTTATATGTATTCACATGTATTATGAAGGAGCTTTGCCCGGATTCTCATATTATCATATTCTGTGTGAAAAATACGAATTTGAAACACTTGCTACGTACAATCACGTTCCAGAAATTGTACAAAGCCTTTTTCTCTCTCACAAAAACGATGTTTTCATCTCTTCGAGAACAAGGGCCAATTTTTTCCCACAGGCATAAAACTTTCAGCCAATACTTTCATTAAAACAATTCAGTTTTGTTTTATAACTTATTTACAAAAACGACGTTATATATTTTTCATAGCGTGTACGCTCGAGGTGACCATTGGGCAAACTAAATCTAATAGCTCACTGCATTAATCTTCTGTCGTAGGAATTTGTCTCATACGACCGTCCATTTTTAATTGGCTTAGTGCTAGTTCGAAGTCCTTATTAAGAGCAAGTCTTCGGCCGAGGTTTTAATAAAAGGAAGGAAATTGGCGTCAACCTTTATGACGTCCAATTTTCCTAACTATATTTTCCAGTCTTTTTAACCCTCAATGTCCTGAATTTTTCTCGTAAAAATAATATGTTATAAGCACGACTTTTCTTGGCATCAGAAGCTCAAAACTCAGATGAATTTATCTTAACAATGTAACTACGGCAATGACTAATGACTCGGTAAATTTCAATTTTACATTACTCTTATTCAACCTGCGATGAAGCCGCAATAGGGCACAAGATCTGTTCCGAGTGCATTGAGACATAATTTCGTGCTTAAAAATTTATATTTTGTATCACTTTCTTGAGACCCTTCACCTCTGGAAACATTGAGGTCGAGGGGAAACAAAACTCACTGTTTCCCGCAGGGCAGTCATTATAATAAGTATTTTGTCATGACTGACTGACTTATCCTCAATAAACTTACACATTGAATGTCTCGTGTTAGCAAAATGGCGCACGAATGTAAATGTGTACTTACCGCGGGAAAACGTCACTTGATATTTCTTAGGGTCTTGCAAATGTCAGGATTGTAAATGTGTTCGTTTATAAGCACTTAATAACAAGCCCCAAGGAAAACAGTGAGTTTTGTTTCCCCGAGACCCTTCGCCTCTGGAAACATTGAGGTAGAGGGGAAACAAAAGTTTTGTGAAAACTCGCTGTTTCCCGTGGGGGCAGTCATTACAATAAGTGTTTCGTCATAACTCCCAACTCAAAACTAGAAAAAACTTCTAAGCCGAATCGTTTGCTTTTCGCCGGCTCGCTCATAAATCTGCCGCGGTTTCAAGCAGCACGACCTGATCACATGCGAGTCGAAAGTTCATGTTGTTGTTTCGCTAGGGAGTTAGTGAGTTTTGTTCGCCCTTAGGAGTAACTGAGTTATGACCCTAGGCACGTGATAAGTATTCCTCCAATCGGAAAATGTATTCGAGTTGGGAGGTGCAACAGTCGCATTTAGTGCCACGCTTCTAAAAATAATAGTTTTGACCATTGGGAACAGCGCTCAATAACGTCGACGTCGTCAAGGTCAAATTCATGATTGTTTCGTATGAAATGTTGGGCTAATAAAGAGTTATTATCTCCAGTGAAAATTGCTCTCTTGTGTTCTCTAGTCCTTGATCGTGGGGCTCATGATGTTTGACCGATATCAGGCCTTTGCAATTGTCATAGTCTTAACAATTGATTTTGTAGGTCACTCCTGTTGATAGGTCTTTATTAAGTTTGTCTTAAAGTTGTTTTTCAACTTTTCTGGCAATAATCCGAAATTTGAAACACTTACATACTTACCGCTTTCCAGAAACTGTAGAAAGTCATTTTCTCTCGAAAAAAAACTATGTTTTCATCTCTTCGAAAACAAAAGCTTCCTTATTTCCCACAGGCATTACATTTTCAGCTGACACTTTCATTCAATTTTAATATTGTAGTGTTCGTGTTATCATTGTTATATATTTTCCATATCAAGACGTCAATTTTTAATTGGCTTGGTGTTAAATTTCTTATTAAAAACAATTTTTAGGTCAAAATTTATATAAAAGTAAGGAACCTTACGTCACTCCATGATGTCCGTTTAATTTTTCTAACTATATTCTTAAGAGTGACTTTCTATAAATAATACGGATAGGTGTGCAAAATGCAAAAATCGAATTCCCTCAAACTTTTTCACAAGAAAGCCCTCTGGAAACTATTTAAGAAAATACAACTTTCAGTTCGTTTGGATTTATATTTTTCAAGAAAAGCCATTTGTTAATTTTCACCTTCGGAGAAGCCCTCGAACCACTGAAAAATGTGCTTCGTATTTGCGACTCGTGTCAGAAAACTATAACAAGTATCAAAATTATTTCGATATCACACAATTCAATGACCCTTCTTTTACATAATACCGTTGTTAAAATTCGAAAAGACTCAAACCTGAATTTTTAAAAAAATTCAAATTTACCCTCCCAAACACCATCATCAGAAAGCTCGATTTTGGCAAATTTCAACGGCAAAATTCCCTACCTGGTACATGGATTCCGCTGTAAAGATGGTATTCTATAGAAAGAGTAAGGTTTCCTCTATCGTTCTGTGAAATAAAATTTTGGGGCAACTCAAACTGCGAATTTAGACGACCGAAAATATTTACGGTTCTTGCTTAAAGTTTATGACCTTTGAACTTACAGTTGTCTTAATAAATACAAGAGATAACCTAAACAACAGTTGGAATTTTAGTATGAATGCGACCCTTTCCCCCATTTAAATGATTTATAGTTATTTTTTATCTTCTGTGGGTAATTGTATCGAAAGTAATATTTTTTTCACGCTTCTGACTTGTTTATGAGTACATGCGTATTTGATTACTGAAGCGGAAATTTGTGAATATTAAATTTGTCTCATCTGTTAAGTTCTATTTCGTGTGCTGCAAGGCGTTAAGTGTTCTCATTAAACAAAATGGTATCGCCAAGTAGAAGGTCTTCCTCTCAGATTTTAAAACAACATATAACTTTTGACTTACCATCCACAGCATGGCTTGATTTACTCAGCAGCGTTACACCGGGTGTGATAGTGGTGAGATGGCGTGACGATAATTGACAAATCAGAGTCGCTTTTTCGCGGATCGAATACAACAAAAACATGTATAAATAATATCTTTCTTTGAGACTACTTGATAAAGACTCTTGTGAAATAAGTCTAAAATTTTTGAAACTTTCATTGCTGTGAGATAAAAAACCTGAATCTACAATTTTTATGCTGCGGTCGTGTGATCCTCGAGTGACAATAACAACTAAAAAATGGCCACCTGCAGTTATTCTCAACTAGTTAGTGGTACGTGCAGTCCGAGTATTACAAATCCTGCACATGTTCAATGTGTTTTTATTCAAAAATGTGACAAAGACATCTGAGGTCATTTGAAGGCTATTGGTGTGTGCGATTCTTCTCTGAACGAAGCATGGCTACTGTTGACTAGAGCAGGTCAAAAATATTGAAAATATTGCGGAAGATTATCGAGAAAATACTGAATGCTACTATAATGCATCAATCAATTCCAGCAGTGCCCATCTCCCCCCCGGGCAACCGTGGGGCATTTGCTCTCGTTGTCAGTCTCGGGGGTGGGGCATTAGCAAATTTTATCGCGGCCTGGGGATTGGGCATTAGCATACCCTGAGGCGACACCCGGGCATTTGACGCATGTGTTTTCATAAGATGGATGAGTTTATCAGGAAGGTCGAGGCCTTTGTCAAAGACTGGCTTGTCAGTCAGGGACTAGAAAAACCTGTCGATGTTTTTAAAGGTATGTTTTCTGAATGTTAGATATTTGTTCATTACTTGTAAGCATATAAATATAATCGACAAGGTGAACTATATATTGTTTATCACAAAACAATCACTGACATGAGCACTGCGTCAACGACTATTTCGCATTTCGTATTCAAAACTAGCCTAACAATTTTTATATTCATGAAAGTGGAATTAAAATACTGAAGGTTTGCGAATTCAAATGATACGATCTTTAACACAGATCTTGCGAGCTTAAAATGCGATGCATCATCATTTAAAAGGTCTTGATTTTTTTTAAGGCCCGTATACACAGGCGATTTTTGTCGCGCTAAAGTTGCAACTTCAAAATCGCAGTGTAAACCAGGTGCGATTTTCAGTGCGATTTGTCGCCGCGATATCGCAGGGGTTTCGAGCATGTTTAAAACTTGTTGCAACTTGAGCGCGACAAAAATTGCCTCGAGTTGCCGCGACAAAAATCGCCTGTGTAAACGGTCCTTTACAGCGACATGCATGGTCAAAAACAAAAATATAAAAAAAAGTTATAAAAATGTTGTTAAAAACAAAATACAGAGAAATAAATATAACTGATCAGAATAAAATGGCACGTACTGTTGTCCTTGAAGTCTTTAATACCATTACATTAAAATACTGAACAGCTGACCGTTTTATTCACTGGTTAATAAAAAACTGCAGTGTTGGAAGTCTTGGAAGGCGACGATCCCGGGTGCGGGGCATTTGCCCTCTTTCTTCGTCCCCACCCCGGGGCATTTAGACTACTTATGTGTCCCCACCCCGGGGAATTTGCCCATTTAAAAAAAAAATGCTAATGCCCGGGGGTTAGCCCGGGCGGGGGGGGGGGGGGATGGGCACTGCTGGAATTGACTGATGCATAACAAATAATCACCATGAGGCCCAAGAAGGCGTGATTTCATGATATGCGAAATCAAAATCTAATGACACTCTTTCAATGTAGCTGACTGTGCCAAGGGGTGAGTCTCTTGAGTAAAATTGCGGCCCGGCTTTTTACAAGTTTCCAGATGATTCCATTGCTAACCACAGGGAGAAGTGGGACTATGGTACTAGAAATAAAAGATGGGGCGGGGTGGGGGGGGGAGGGGATATTTGTCGGCTTGCCTCACTACAAGAGATAAGTCAAGCGAAACTTTAAGGTAGTAACATATAAATGAATGACATAATAATAATAATAATAAAAATAATGATAATGATAATGATAATGATAATGATAATGATAATGATAATGATAATGATAATGATAATGATAATGATAATGATAATGATAATGATAATGATAATGATAATGATAATGATAATGATAATGATAATGATAATGATAATGATAATAATAATAATAATGAAATAATAATAATAATTTGTAGACTCCGCTTGTTATTATGAAAATCCGCGAATCTGATGACTTATCGCATTGTTGTCCTCTTGCTAGTTAAATAAGGTATAAAGGCAGTTATTAGCATTGAATCCCATTCAATGCCAAAAACACGGATGGCTCATCTGCTTTCTTTTGTCCGGCGCAGAAACATTCTTACTTATCATTTAAATTGCATAATTAAGAAAGCGGAGTCCTATAATACTGTGTGACATTTTCTGTGATGCCTTTCTCAATGTTATCCAAGGGCTTACATCCCCGGGGTTACGTTGCTGTCGCATGGTTTTTCGAAACCCTCACCGTTACCCTTACCACGATAAACTAGTGTGCGAGGCCAGTGCTCTGCCTTTTGTTAAAGTTGGTCACATCAGTGTCACACAACAACTGAGGTTCTTCCACAAGGGTGGGCTCTTAGATGCAAGGGTGGGCTCTTAGATGCATTGTGAACACTTTGATAATAACGTGGGAAACATAAAAGGACGACGGAAAGCTCCCTACTTGTCCTTACTTGGAGAGTTTCTCGAGTCATGCGATTGTCACCATAGTCCCTGCTTATGACTGGCCGCAGAGCCTGCTGGCCGCCATTACTGTTGTGACTTATTGACCCAAGAGTACCATTTATTTGTAAATTTGAGGAGAAGTTCTAAAGATATTATCTTAAGACAGTTTTAGCCTCCCCTAAGAACTCGTCAGAAGCCTCGTTTTTAAGTTTTCGTTTGTCTGAGATGGTCAAAAAGTGACCGTGATAACCTTGTATCAAGCTTATACCATTTTGCTTTAAGACAGTTGACCTGATCGTTAAAGCCCCGGGCAAACGATCGCAACATTGTTGGGTGCAACATGTTGCGTGCGTTTGGCCACCCTGTTGCGATGTGTTGCGACATGTTGGGTGTTGTTGGCTCAAATTTGAAAATAGTCAAATTTTTCATGCAACATTTGTGGATGTTGCATGATGTTGTAGTCGTTTGGCCAGGTTCGTGCAACAATGTTGCACCTGGGCATGCGCACTAGTTCAATTTTCAACTCGCAACTTGTCGGAACACGTTGCAACAGGGTGGCCAAACGCGCGCAACATGTTGCGCCCAACAATGTTGTGATCTGTTGCGTTTGAATGTTGCGATCGTTTGGCCAGAGCTTAACAGTGCAACATCATTTACCGTTGCGAAAAAAATCTTTTCAATTTTGCGGCAGCCGTTTTTGACTCGCTGTCTTAATATAGTGATATTTACAGTCGTTCAAGAGAATCCTGGCAACAATAAGGACTTAGAAGATTTAAATGTGCTACATGATGGCCAGGTGGTATTTTTTGGAAAGCAATCCTTTAGTCCAGTCCTCCTTACCGGCATCGAGCAACTTCATTCCCAGGGCTTTTCCCTTTGAAATTGGGAGAGGCGGGAAGAAAAAAGGGCATCGAGATGTTGCGCAATCATGTCCTTTATAGGCAATTTTGGCCTGTGAAAAAGTTCAGTAGTTATGGTTAAATCTCCGGTACGTTAATCTTTCGGATCAATATCAGTATCTGGGCAACTGCGCACCTACCCCTCCCTAACCCAACAGTAACAGTAACTTATTAACTTATTATAACATAACACTCGAGGATCACTCGACCGCGATATAAAAATAGTGTAGGTCCAGGTTCTTCACTTCACCGTAATAAGGGTTTCAAAATTTTGTAGACTTATTTCACGAGAGTCTTCTAGTCTCAAAGTATTATGATGTCAAAAGATACAATAAATATATTTTGATGAATTCGATTCGATCCGATTCGTGACTCTGACTTGTCAATTATCGTCACGCCATCTCATTGCTATCACACCCGGTATAATGCTGCTGAGTAAATCAAGCCATGCATGTGGACGGTAAGCCAAAAACTATATGTTGTTTTAAAATCTGAGAGGAAGACCTTCTACTTGGCAATACCATTTTGTTTTAATGAGAACACTTAACGCCTTGCAGCACACGAAATAGAACTTTATAGATGAAACAAATTTAATATTCACAAATTTCCGCTTCAGTAATCAAATACGCATGTACTCATAAACAAGTTAGAAGCGTAAAAAAATATTACTTTCGATACAATTGCCCACAGAAGATAAAAAATAACTATAAATCATTTAAATGGGGGAAAGGGTCGCATTCATACTAAAATTCCAACTGTTGTTTAGGTTATCTCTTGTATTTATTAAGACAACTGTAAGTTCAAAGGTCATAAACTTTAAGCAAGTACCGTAAATATTTTCGGTCGTCTAAATTCGCAGTTTGAGTTGCCCCAAAATTTTATTTCACAGAACGATAGAGGAAACCTTACTCTTTCTATAGAATACCATCTTTACAGCGGAATCCATGTACCAGGTAGGGAATTTTGCCGTTGAAATTTGCCAAAATCGAGCTTTCTGATGATGGTGTTTGGGAGGGTAAATTTGAAATTTTTTTAAAAATTCAGGTTTGAGTCTTTTCGAATTCTAATAACGGTACTATGTAAAAGAAGGGTCATTGAATTGTGTGATATCGAAATAGTTTTGATATTTGTTTTAGTTTTCTCACACGAGTCGCAAATACGAAGCACATTTTTCAGTGGTTCGAGGGCTTCTCCGAGGGTGAAAATTAAAAAATGGCTTTTCTTGAAAAATATAAATCCAAACGAACTGAAAGTTGTATTTTCTTAAATAGTTTCCAGAGGGCTTTCTTGTGAAAAAGTTTGAGGGAATTCGATTTTTGCATTTTGCACACCTATCCGTAGTATTTATAGAAAGTCACTCTTAAGTCCTCTTGAAACTCAGCATACAGTTAATAATTTATCATGTAAAAAATATAATATAAGGACAACTTTTCTTGGCATGAGGAAGCTCAAAACTCAGCTGAATTGATGTTTATGCTGTAACTATGGTAACGACTATTGATCATGACTTCCTGTCCTGTGGTTACGCTGGTAAATTTAATTTTCATCACTCCGTTCTTTATTTAAGCCTGCATTGAAGCTAATATAACACAATCCTGATGAGTGTATTGAGACATATTTACTTTTTTTTCAAAGCATTCGTGCTTAAAAATTTATATTTTCGATCACTTTAAAAGGCTTGTTAATTATTAAAGCTTAATTGCTCCAGGTTGTCACACTCAAATACTAAGGCAGCTCTTGCCCACTGATGTCGTTTATAGACCTGCCAACTCTCACGCCTACAGGTTGAAAACTTCGATCTCACGCCGGCTCACGCTTGAGGACCAATTTCTCACGCCTGATTGAAAAATGTGAGTGGTTGCCGTCTTGCTTGACACAATTTTCAAAAATATGTTAATTCAGACCCATGTAAGGAATGAAAACCATGTGTAAAATGAATGAATGACAATAGCTTCCTCACGATCTCTGATTTTTTGTCGTGAAAAGCACTGGGAGCGAGCACACGTTTATACTTCGGACGTCTTCGGAAGACTTCGGACGTCTTCGGAGGACTTCGGACTTCTTCGCGAATCTTCGGAAATGATCGTGTCGTCTTCAAAAATCCCAGCACTCCGAGGATAAAAATCTCACGCCTATATCTCAGAAAAAGTTGGCAGGTATACGTTTATTGAAATTATCTTCGCTTTGTGTCTATAGCTGTTAACATGGAACGTCCACCTTGGATAAGAGCATTTTTGATTCCATTTGTCATTACGTCTTTGAACTCACCAAGAGCAAACAGCCAGGATTTTAAGAGAACTAAATCGGGAGTGAGTTTTGCTCAGTTCGTGGGCAATCTATTCACAAGATTAAACGCTTCATTGCTAGCAACTTTGCAGGTTTCTAGCCTTGGTGAATGTGCTTTCGAATGCCTCGACCATCACAACTGTTTCTCTGTTAACTTCGGTAACCGAGTCCATGGAACACATATATGTGAGCTGATAAACACCGACAAGTTTATCCAGCCAGACAGATTTGCTATCAGCCAGGAGTTCTACCATTACAATATCAAGGTAGGCCCTAGTTCTTGAGGTTAAGAGCTCGGTGTGAATAAGTGTGTTTGATTCTGCTATGTGAAATTATTGCAACGATTACAGCGGAACATCAGTAAAAATAAATTGCCATTCGGGGATTCTGAGAGCTGATTAAATGATTTATCAGCATATATACTTGAAGTAGCATCTTTAATTTTTCAACAGAACGAATGAACAACGTGCTGTAAATTTAATGTTAATTTTAATATTCGTGCATGGTGCATGAGTTGGTTTCGTAACATTTGTAAAAAGTATATGTATGTAGTAAACAGAGAAACTAATAGAGATAAAACTATTTTAAATTTTTAATTAAAATAATTGGTGCTGACGAGTTAAACGTTTCTTATTACTGAGCCTGCTATTACTGGTCTTCTAGAGAAATATAGAGTTCTTGACGCTAAGTCAGCTAAATCTAACTAAGACCCTCTTATTTTAGCGACTGCCAACAACAGAGCGAATAGCGATTCATTCGACAACGTCACCTGTCCACCATGTATTTATCAAACGTCCGCGTAGTTATTTAGAAAATTATACTTTCCCTATCGGCCTCTTCACTTCAGATGCTTTGCGTTTAAAAATAAAACCAAGTACAGCTCATATCGTTCAAAATAAATCTCCTTGTGCGAGCTTTTCTGTTCTTGGCGTTGGGATTAATTACTACAAACTCCCACAGTGTCGTCTCTCAATTTTTTTTAGTAAACTGAATTCAGCTCCAACACTCTTCAGATATAAGCTATGATAGTAGAGTTAGTAATAGCTGCTACTTTAGAACCTTAGAACAGCTTAGATGTAAAGGACATTTGAAGATGGTAGAATTCGAAACAAATGAATTTCTGGGCTATACGTTTCAGTAACTTAATTATACAATTCCTTTTTATTGGATTTAAAATTTGCATGTTTCGTTTAAATGAAGCTATAAACAGCCATCTGCCATAGACGCTAACAACTAGCAGTTATTTAAACAGGAACAGACTGATTAATTTTATGACAGCGATATTTGTGTTCGACAGAACGCAGTTCTAATCGGGTAATGAAGGAAAATTTGCCCCTAAAAGAATCCTTCAGGGGCGAATGACGTCATCTTCATGTTCGTCCACGAGTTCTGCAATGTTGCAGACTTTCGAGTGTCGAGGCAGCTTACTGTAGACTGCAGCAAATACGTTGTGTTAACAGCGTTTGAAAACCTTGCAGACATGTCTTCATGAAATGTGTACGACTTTTTGAGGCAGCTTATTGTAGACTGCAGGGGACAAGTTGTTTATTTTAAGTTCGAAGTAAGTGTTAATGGCATTTAAAAACCTGTCAGACATGTTCACTATTTGGTGCACGACTTTTCGTACGAATGTAAAGCTGTAGTTCGTTTGCGTGTTGTGTACCCTCTTCTCTTCGACTATATATAAAACCAATGCTGCTTTCTCCTGAATAAAGTCAAAAGAAGAAATGTATAGTTTCACTTCGCTGGCCTAAATCTATGTGCGAAAAATATGCAATGTAAACCCAGCGAAAGTGTTTAGGCCATCCCCGTTTTTTTCTCTGTTTACCGTCGTCCGACCGACCCAGATTTTCGCGTTTTCAAAAAAAAAAAAAGTTATGAAGAAGGCAATGACATATATTTGACTGGTTTTTCAGCTTAGCTTAGTTTGTCATCGATTGTAAAGCCACACGTCTATTGTGACTGATTTCTTAGTAAGACTTCAACAACTACAAAATCTCAAGAAATCGTCACTTTAATCTAAAATACAGACGATGTTTTGTGCTGGCAGTGCTGCGCATAATTTCTGGCGAGATCATCGCGCGCGCAGTAAAAAAATGGCGGCTTTTTGTTCAGTGACCTATCAATTTTTTCTTTTATTTTTAATTGAGTAAAAACATTTTCTATTTAAAATAAATATGGACCAATTCTCAGTGTAGAAAAAGAAACGATCGTCGGAAACGTGGATCTAGTAAGCAATCGTGACTATAATCATGGTGCTATTATAAGGATTTATGGCAGGGTTCGTACTCTTTTGAGTTGTTTAAATTCTATGACTTCCCATGACTTTTTCCATGACCTTTTCAAGTTTTCCAAGACGTTAGGATTAGCTGTCAGTTTCAAAAATTCAAACCCTAAACTTGTTTTAGAGCGTTTTTTAGCCTTGAACAGTCCAACAGACAAACTCTGGAGTTCACCAAAATGCGTGCCGTTTACGCTGCTTAATTAGTGTCTCTATCTTTCATTGTCCTTGCCTTGTGATCCGCAGTAAATAACCTATCAAACAGAATTTTAATTTTCCATAACTTTCAAGGACCACCATGACCTGAACGAACCCTGTATGGGTATAAAAGAGCAACCTCGTTCCCAGGGCCTTTTCCCTGGCTTGAGGGCGGGGCGTGAAAAGGCCCTGGCATCGGCTGGTCACGTGCCCACCTTACACCCGGAAATCCTGGGTGTAATAAATTAGCGAGTTTGCATAATCAAAAGTGCCAAAATCGAGATTGCAGAGACACTGTCTGTGCTTTTCGACTTGGATCTGCTTTTAAACGTTGAAACTTTGCGTAGTTTTGTTCAGTTAAAGCCACTTCAAGTGAAATGTTTTGAATATTCACCGAAAGGCAAAGATATTGTTGCCGTTCTACCGACTGGCTTTGCAAATCTCTGCTGTTTCAGCGTCTACCGGATTTCTTGCCTGTCAAGGCGGACAATTAATAATATTTTGTAAAATACACGAATTCTACGGTTCGTGACATTTATACTTTTGCCGTTTTCTGTTCGGTCACTCGACCATTTTGTCGCTTCACTCGTGTTTATGAGGGGCACTTCTATGCTGTATTCAAGTAGAGAAAAGGCCCTGGGAACGAGGTTGATAATAGAGGTGCTGTTGCTCCTAAACGAACCTGGGCATGGGATGGGGACCCCTCCTTTTTATTTAAAAATTTTAGTTTCTATAATATAAACAATCAACAGGCAAAGTTTGGCAAAAATCTCAGTGCAGGCTCTATTTCAGTGGAATGACCTTAATTACGACGTCCATCTTTTCTTCCTCCATTGTCGTTATGTCGACTTTGTAACCTCGTCTTGTCGTTTCCAGGCTCCACAGACACTATGCTGAGGTACTGGGTCTCCTAGTTCCAGACTTCTTCTCCTTTTTTTTTCGGCCTTTTTTTTTCTTTTCCGACCGACCGACCCAAAATCAGAAAACGTATTCGACAGTAAACGAAAAAAAAAAGGGGGATGGCCTTACATAGGAAAAAGAATTCAAAAAACCGTAGCTGTTATCCCAAGGCCAGGCGATTCAAAGGAATGTTACTAAAAACGGGGGAATGGGAAATTGGAATGGGGAACGTGGGAACGGGGAACGGGGAACGGGGAACGGGAAACGGGGAACGGGGAACGGGGAACGGGGAACGGGGAACGGGGAACGGGGAAATTGAAAATGGGAAATTGAAAATGAGAAATTAATAATTTTTTACATTAACTTTTTATAACGTGGGAAGAAATTTTTTTTAGCGGCAATTATCAATACCCACATTTTATTTTTCAAACGTTGTGTACAAAAAATAAGAAAATTTATCTTTTTTCGGCTCGTGAGTGGGCGGAATTCAACAAATCCCGCAATCTGATTTGTTCCTGGAGTGGGTGGAATTTTCTCATACGGACCGCTACAGAGGGCGGAATCCATCAGTTGATCTATTTTCGTGAATGAATTAGCGTTTATCGTCATTCTTTCGCCCTTATAATTTTTTACACTTCCATAGACGATTAATCAACGCAAGCTTATCTCTATTCACCTTTAGATGGCAAGGAAAGCAACTGTGAGTAAATTCCATTGAATATTTTAATTTGAAGTTGTGAGAGTTTGTTTGGCTGTTTCTTGCTCGGAGCTGTAAGGGCGCGTAATCCTGTCAGTATGTCTCTCTGTACAATTTTAGTAAAAACTGAGTCAATTTCAGTCGAGTTTCCCTCTCTAATCGTTGCTGTATTTGAGAGAATTGCAGTGGAGAACACTTAACAAATTTCCTCGATATTGGTGGTTTGCATCGAAAATAAAAACCGTAACCATTCAATAATTTAAGTTAAGAATCAGGTATATGATAGATAATTGATAGACAAAAAACATCGCCGAGATTTAGGTCTGTGCGGTTTTTCATTGCCGCGTTATTCGGTAAACAGTTTCACCTAAATTTATAGAGCTTTGTATGGAGACGCCATGTTGGTGCCCTTCCGAGGGGTACCAACATGGCGGCTGGAAACCTACAGAAACATCTGTCATTGAGTTTTGCCACTAAAACGAAAAATTATTACTCTAGAGTTCTGAGACAAGAGTGCAAGAACTGTTCAGTTACCAAAAACGTAAGCGATAACTTGTCTTTTGACCAACGCGTGACCTTTCTCGGACCGCCATTTAATGTCACGCAACGCATAAACTTGGAATTTCAAATGTCCTCTATTAAGAAAATGAAGAAACCTTTCGAGCTTAAACGTCGTAAAACGCCAAGTTTTGATAAGGTCTTATGTCTGATGACACTAAAACGTCAGTAGGATTGCTAGTTTGTAATTTTGGAAAATGTGACGTCGCATGAAAACAAAGAATTTGCTACTCAATTTACGGTCGACTGATTGGCAATGATCGACAAAAACTGTTTTTGTAGTGCAACTTCAAACTTTGCACGAAATTTCACACTAGGAAAACAAATCTCGGGCTAAAAAATGCATTTTCAAGACCTCGGTCACAGTTTTTCCCAATACCGGCCAATAACGTTTTTATCGATCTTTTACTTATTGCCGTAAACTGGCTTACAAGTGGGTCTGTTTACGCAACTTTGCCATTGAATCAGCTTACCCGCCGTCTACAAACCATTCGTTAAAAAGCTAACGAGCGAAGAACGAGTAAATGAGATACTATACGAAGAAAGATGTATTAAAGGACGGATTTATTTCAAACTACTTTATGTTAGTGCATTTAGTTCCCCAGTTAAGGTCACCAAAATTGTTTTCCTGGTGTGAAATTTCGTGCAAAGTTTGACGTTGTACTACAAAAACAGTTTTTGTCGATCATTGCTAATCAGTCGACCGTAAATTGAGTAGCAAATAGCGAGGAAATTTGTTAAGTGTACTCCACAGCAATTCTCTCAAATACAGCAACGATTAGAGAGGGAAACTCGACTGAAATTGACTCAGTTTTTACTAAAATTGTACAGAGAGACATACAGGATTACGCGCCATTACAGCGCCGAGCACGAAAACAGCCAAACAAACTCTCACGACTTCAAATTAAAATATTCAATGGCATTTACTCACAGTAGCTTTCCTTGCCATCTAAAGGTGAATAGAGATAAGCTTGCGTTGATTAATCGTCTATGGAAGTGTAAAAAATTATATGGGCGAAAGAATGACGATAACCGCTAATTCATTCACGAAAATAGATCAACTGATGGATTCCGCCCTCTGCAGTGGTCCGTATGAGAAAATTCCACCCACTCCAGGAACAAATCAGATTGCGGGATTTGTTGAATTCCGCCCACTCACGAGCCGAAAAAACATAAATTCTCTTATTTTTGTACACAACGTTTGAAAAATAAAATGTGGGTATTGATAATTGCCGCTGAAAAAATTTCTTCCACGTTATAAAAAGTTAATGTAAAAACATTTTTTAATTTCTTATTCCCCATTCCCTATTCCCCATTCCCCATTCCCCATTCCCCATTCCCCATTCCCCATTCCCCATTCCCCATTCCCCATTCCCCATTCCCTGTTTTAGTAGCATCCGATTCAAAGTCGTGTTCGTAAACAAAATACTGAATTGTCCTAGTTTTGTAATTAAAGCAGGTCGTCTCGCATACCGACGGAATAAGTATGGTTAGTGTCGATTTACACGGTCAGTATAGACTGTGGACTACGGATTGGGTTTAAAACACGAACTTAGGTATAAAACGTGGGCTGCGTGCGGCCTAAACGCGACCTACCAACATTTTACTGACTAGTCGTAACTAATGTTACGTAATACATTTTTAAGGACGTTCGCGCCCAAAAACTTCCCGCGTACAGATTTTTTTAAAACTTTGACTGCAGGTAGAAAATGATAAGATTAGATTAAAAACGTAAAAAAATTCGGGGATCACCGAACTCGTTTTGAAGATAAGGCGTAGCTCAGATCATAGCATTTCTAGGATTTCCAGTCAGTGAAGGCGATTCTGGCCGGATTCATTACTATCGGCATTTATTACATGGAGGAGAGTGTTTTACTGGGAACTAAACCACTCGTAGATTCCATGCGCCACTTCATCCGGGACCCGAGTGGCGTATTATGTCACCTTTCTGAGTGTCGTATCGTTCAATGACGTCACGATTCCCGCCTTTTGCTTTTGTTGAATTGGTTTCTCCCGTCGTTTGTCCATATAATAAAAAGAACATTACACGTTGGCTCGAAGATATGAACTTTATGTTCTCGTGGCAAGAACAATATCTCACTCGTTCGCTTCGCTCACTCGTGAGATATTGTTCTTGCCACTCGAACATAAAATTCATATCTTCTCGCCACCGTGTAATATTCTCTATATATTTAAGTTGAAGAATCATGTCTACGTTATGTGTGTTTAACACAACACATATAGGCCTGTTTGATAGATCTTTGCTACATATGCCATTAAATCAGCTAGAATTAGCCTTAAAAAACACAACTTCTAAGTTACGCACACCTGTATCCATGTACCAATTCGACCCTATTTGAATAGTATATGAGAAATAATTAAAACTTCCCACGTACGGATTTTTTTGTTTTTTAGTATAACGGAAAGAATCAGAAAAGGAAGTGATCTGCCAAAAAAATTGGGGGTCACCGAGCATCCAACAAAAATATTCGCACACAAAGTTAACGCAAAGCTCATCAGCTCTATATTTGTTGAGTTTTCAACTCGGTGCGCGCGCTTGAAAATGACGTGGCACGCGCACGACCAATGAATAGCGTGCGCACTAGAGATGCGCAGTAGCAATGGGCGCGAACGTCCTTAAACGAGAACAAAACTCTCGTATGCACGCACTTTTCGATCAATTCATTATTTTCACCCCTGCTGAAGGGAGACCAATTTCACGCCTATTCAGCTTCTCAGTGACACAATGCTGTCTCTAGATCGTTTTTTTTTTTACACACCAAATCTACCAAAACTCGAGCGAACTCTTTAATATACGATTACTACTTGTGGAAAGCGCGCTGGCCTCATAGTAAGCGCGCTCAATCCCGGAGTGAGCGGTCGGGTTCGAGCCAAGGCCGAGGACATTGTGTTGTGTTCTTGGGATAGACACACAACTCTCACAGCGCCTCTCTCTTCTCAGGTGTATAAAAGGGTACCGGCGAATTTAATGCTGGAAATAACCCTGCATCCCATCCAGGGGGGGGGGGGGGAGGGGGGAGTAGAAATACTCCCAGTTGCTTCATGCTACAGAAACCGAGATGAGCTCTGGCCTGGTGGGTCACTTGGCTCGTATGCAGTCTTTACCTTAGTTAAATAACAGCATTCACGTCTGACAACTTGCTAAGCGAGCTGTATACTATATATACGAACTGATAATATATATATATATAATATATATATAGATAATATATAGATTATTATTAATACGCCACGCAACCTTTCAGAGCCTATTTCGTGTTGTTATTAGTTTACTACATTTTACCATTTTATTCGAGTGTTCAGAACTTTGTTAATCTTGGGCCCACAGTAATTGGCATGGACATCTATGTTATGATCAATTGACACTTGCCAAAACACGGTATCTGCTGACCAGTATCACGTGACCATATCACGGGCTCAAGTGTACAGCTCATCGAGGTCATAAATATTCTTGTTTTTCGGCTATTTCAACTTCAACAAAAAGAGAAAACAAACAGCGGTTACAAACATAACAGTAAGGTTTCGCATGGTATATTTAACTTGACGTTTCGGGATCTTAGCAAGTGATCGTAGCAAGTGGTCAATGTGATTTACAGTGTAAAATCAAGGAAACATTGTTAATACGGGACTTGAAACCCGCCCTAAATGAAAACGTCGGTAGTGAAAATCTCCTTTTTTATTAATTCACACCGGATGTAGTTTCTTTTTTCCATTGTTGTCTAGCTAGTTACCATTACAATAAGAAAATAAAAAAAACTTTGTTGTCACTGACTAAAAAACTTTGTTTGGACGTTTCGGTTAAAATACTATCACCTTCTTCAGCAATAAAATGGCTTACGAATGCAAATGAGTGCTTTAAAAGAACCGCAAAAACGTCACCTGGGATTGCCAAGGGCCTTGTAAATGTCAGGAATGTAAATGTGTTCATTAATGGCATTAGGTTCGCAAATTGAATGCCACGCTTCTAAAAACAATCTCTTTGACCATTGGGAACAGCGGTCAATGATCTTCACGTCGTCAAGGTCAAAATCATGATTGTGTTTTTTACAATGTTGGGCTAATAAAGAATTTCTGTCTCCCGTAAAAATCGCTCTCTTGTGTTCTCTGGTCCTGGATCTTAAGGACCTTGATGTTTAACCGATATAAACTTTGTCACAATCTTTACAATTGATTTTATAGATCACTCCTGTCGATAAGTCTTTACTAAATTTGTCCTTAGGTTTTTTCAAAATGGAGCCAACGGTCATTACGGGTTTGTGGGCAACATTGATATTGAATTGATTTAAAGTTCTTGCAATTTTTTCCGAAATTCCTTGAAGGTATGGCAACGTGACAAAACCTCTGTTAGTTTGAGACTGGTTTGTGGAAAAAGTGGTACTTTGGCAGCTTCTAATAAATTGGTCGGTGTAACCATTGATCTTCAGGGCGTCGACCACGTGTTGTAGTTCGGATTATCTGTCTGCGTCAGTAGAAGGGATGTTCTTTGCTCTGTCGAGAAGGGTTCTAGCTACTGAGCGTTTGTGTTGAGAAGGGTGGTGAGAGTTGAATTGAAGGTATTTGTCAGTGTGTGTGGCTTTTCTGTAGACCTTAGTTTTTATAGTTCCATCGGGATTCCTGGATGTCATGGTGTCCAGAAATGCGATGGATCCATCTTTTCCTTCTTCCACTGTAAATGTAATATGTTGATTAATTGAGTTAAGGTGGGAGTGGAACTCTGTAAGATGATCACGGGCAATACAGACATGGCTATCGTCAACATATCTATACCACCACTTAGGAGGGTGAGGCGCGGAGATCAAAGCTCTCTCTTCGACGTGTTCCATAACTAAATTTGCCAAAATGGCGCTCACAGGTGAGCCCATTGGGTAGCCAAATATCTGTTTATAGAAGGTGCCATCAACGATGAAATAGTTGTTGTCAAGCACAAATTCGAGCAAGATCATGATGCTGTGAACAGACATGTTTGTTCTTTCCGAGATGGTCGGATCGGCTTCAAGTCTGTTCTTAGTCACCTGGAGTGCCAAGGCTGTTGGTATAGATGTGAAGAGGGATCCCACATCAAAAGATACCATAATTTCCTGCGGGGTGATGTTACAAACCGAGACTTTTTCCACAAAATCGCAGCTATTTGTAACAGTGTACCTGTTGTTTTGTAAAGGGCTCAGGATAGAAGCTAGATGTTTAGACACTTGGTAGGTAGGACAGTTGATAGAGCTGGTGATGGGTCGCAGCGGAACCTCCGTTTTGCGTATTTTTGGTAATCCATAGAAGGTAGCTGGTGTGGCATCAGTGCTTCGGAGTGTGTAATATAGTTTGTCATCGAGTTGCTGCACGGCAGGGTCATGGGCTGATGTTAGGCCTTTAATTTGTTTGAGCAAGGCGTTTAGGGATTTCTCTGTGCTAGGAGTGGGGTTCCTGCGTCGATCTGAAATCTTCGTGTAAGTGTTCTGATCTTGTAACAAGCCATTGATGTTTTGTTGGTAGTCGCTGCTGTCCATCACGACAACTGCACGGCCTTTATCTGCTGGTAGGATGGTAATTGATGTATTCTTTGATAGCCGTTTTAAGGTTTCGAGTTCATCTTTTGTCATGTTGCGATGGCGCGAGGGTTTGCTGTTTTTCAAACTCGAAGTAGTCTTGGCTCGAATGAAATTTGCTGACTCGGGTGGTAGATGTTTTATACCTGACTCGACCGATGATATGATTTCTGCGACAGGAACAGACTTCGGAGTAATCGCAAACTTGAAACCATGGCTCAATGCTTTTTTATCTAAGTCACTCAAAGGTTTGCTAGATATGTTGACAACCCACTTATCTGTTGGATCTTCCAGGTGGTTGTCTGGGTGGTTGTAAAGAAGTCTTTGTAGTTTGTCTTGTCGGATCAAAGACTTGCGTTTCCATTCAAAAGTGGCTGTGTGTTCGACGGTGCGCAGCAGCATGTCCATGCTGTGTACGTCCAGAGTTTGCTGGAGATCGGAGTGAAACTTCTCCAGCTTGTAGCGGCGTCGGCGAATCTGGATATGACAATTTTTTATACGCTTTAGTTTTTTGTCTTTTTAAATCTCGTCATATTTTGTAACCGTCACTTCTGAAGATGTATGTTGTAGCATACGAAACGTTAAGTTAAATATACCATGCGAAACCTTACTGTTATGTTTGTAAACGCTGTTTGTTTTCTCTTTTCATCGAGGTCACTTGTTTTTTTAAAGTTGACCGCTGATCAAGTGCTGTTTTTGATTGGATCGCGGGCTCATGTCAGGCTAACTTGTTGAAAACAGGGCAGGATTGTTCGGAAGCCTGTTAACGCTAGCCCAGAATTAAAATTTATTAGAATTATAAATGTTTCTCCTATACAAATGTTTTTTGCTGCTTTGTTTTGAGTATCCATATGGTGATTATAAAACTCAATACAGAAAGTCAAACAGTAAACAGAAAACCCCACCGCAAAGTTACAAAACTCAAATCAACATTCTACCTTTTCCTGGGTTAGCTCAATCAGGCACTGAACAACCCGTTCACGGAGCTACGCTTTTAGGCGGGCCTAAATCTATATATTAAATAACTCCGTTTATTAAAAACTGGATCATTAGATAATGCAATTCGAGAGTTTTCATTGGCTAAGTCATCATGGTATATGAGTCATTATACCATGATCTACAAAAATGGCGAGCGTATGCGTGATTTTTTGGGCCTTTTGTTTTTCTTGTAGTCTAGTTTTCTACATTTTGGGGGCGTTTTTAATAAAACAATCATTCCACTCGCTCTTGTTAGATATGAGATGATTATAGCCAACTCGGCACTACGCCCCTCGTTGGCTATCTATCATCTCATATCCAACACGCGCTCATGGAATAATTGTTAAATAGATAAGTATCCTTATGTACAGTAATGCTGAAGAAACAGCGCAGCAGCCACTCAGCGCTAAAGGAAGATTTTTCATAGCGTAAAACAACACGTTCATCTTGGTACTTGGTTAAACAACTTTGATTCAGATGTCATTGTTTTTATCTCTTGTTCTCTCAAAGACACCTTGCATGTCGAGTCCATGCAGAAATGGCGGTACATGTCAGCCGATCTATGACAGAGCGGATTATCGATGCATATGTCCATTTGCGAATCTTATTGGAAAAAATTGCGAAAATTGTGAGTATCATAAAAGCTTGAAACTGGCCTCCTTATGAAGGCGCTCTTTGGGTTCTTTGCAAGTCCTCAAGTATAGTCTAGTCACGCTTCATCTCGGGCTATCTTTATAGTGGAGAAAAGATTGCGTGACAAGACCTCGGAATTTTTGCGAAGGAGACTGGTTCTTATCGCAGACTTAGACCTTCATAAAAACTTAATTGCGATGTAATAAAAACTCGCCAATTAAACTATATATCCGAATAATGTGGAATTGATTTATTTTCAGAACGTGGGGGTCTCCATGGCAGCGCTAGCCATACTTTGATTCCAATAGCTTTGAATTTTCTATGAAATCAATTAAACATCTTTTTGTTGATTTGGTTGCATTCGAGTTCATTTTGGTGGTTTACAGCCATTAGGGAAAAATCTGTGACGACCATCAAAATATGGTGATCAGCTTGTTTTTTTAGCCTTTGCTACTCCCAGATCGAAAATCAACCTAACTGTGTTGTCCTTAATGTCATTTAAAGTTATTTTCAATCGTTATTTGCTTTCTTTTTCAAGTGTTATGCAACGACGAAACCATTGACATCTGCACAAAGACGGCAGCGTCGTGGGAAGTAGAATCTAAAGGCTCCCAGAAGGTTGTGTTATCCGGCTGTGATACCACTCAGATCAGAAGAGAAGATGAACTGCTTTTTATGGTAACCAGAGGAAGTTTGTCCGACTATGGGAAATACGAAATCTTGAAAGTGGAAGACGTCAGTGGGTGAATACAAATCCATAAATAAATTAGTTTTATTTTTATCTCCAGTCTTTTTTAAAGCATTGATTTATTT
>JAHPZR010004274.1:225000-226985 GCA_019787425.1 Platygyra sinensis
ATGATCACCAGTCCACGAAGATGTTCCGTACTAAGGATGCCCTGTTCGCTGCCACTTGGCGTTGCCATTGAAGGCATTAGGGGGTGGTAGGAAAGTCTTCTTTCAGAGACTTCAAGGAGTGTTACCACTCGCTGAATTTAGCTGTTCTGTCAAACATTTTATGAACTTAAATTGTCATCAGAATCCTGACTGTGATCACTTCCATGCTGTACATACTCTGCCTCGCCAGGTCTATTATTATATCTGTTGAAGTAATTAAATAGCTCAGCTTTAGTTATATGATGTATGACAAACATGTACTTCATGACAGTACATAGGTTTCAAACAAGTGGAAAGCAAATCAGGATTTACATCATTATTTATTCTACAGAGCACAGTAGTATGTCTGCATATAAACATCTTACCTTTCAATCTGTTTTGCTTGAGTTAGCAACTCATCTCATCTACTGGTATGCTCCTCTCCCTTCCACTCGAGAGTACACATGGAGGCTTCTCTTTTAGTTGCCATTGCTGAATTGGTCAAGTCTAAGAAAAAAAGGAACGTGATAAGTATATTACTGTAACATAATTGCTGTTTAAGCATAAGTTAACTGTGAATATACAATGCAGTGTTGTTATTTAATAACAAGTGACAACAGGCTGTGTGCTTAGAATATGGTAAGGTTAGATCAGAGTTAATTGACAACAACAGCAAAGAACTGAAAACACAAAATGTTCAAATCAGCTGGCATTTTATTTGCCTACAGCTGTATGTGCAATTTATTGATTAAGCTGGTTTAAAAACTATATTCTAAAAAAAAAACATACATTATATGCACATGTTGTAGTTTAAATTTGCTTAATGTTTAAATTCAGGAATTTAATTTGGATACTGGTGGTTGCTTCTCAGCAGACACCAACAAGAACTTTCATCCCCACACTAACACACATTTATATTGTTTACTAAGTTGTCAAATTTAAACCAGGAGCTCCAAGACAAGGGAACTTCTACATGTAGTTTGAAGTTTTACCACACAGCTGTATGTATTTTTTGACAACAATTTATCCTTGAGGTCATAACTGTACTACAGTGCAAAACAAAAAATTCTGAACAGCTCCACCCAATAAGAATGTCAGCTACAGTACAAGTGCTTGAGACCTGAAGATTTAAATATGTATATGTATATCATACACATGCTTTGTACAGTGTGCAAAAAAAGGCCTCTCCTGCTCATGGCTGATGCATTTCCAATCAGGCTCATGGATTTGGTCGCAAAGCCGCTGACACTCATTGTACTGTGAGCCCAAAAACGAATCATTTGAATCAACAACTACTGACAGGGTCATATGTCTCATTAGTAATCATGGCTGCATGTAATAATTGCTCAAACACATCATCCTGCCGATTCCTGGGTCTGCTTTTTCAGGAGCGCGCTTTACCGCGATACGTAGAGATGAATGAGAGATTTTGAGGGAAAACACTGGCCAGATGAAAATTACTTTGCCCTAGTCTTGACGTGCGTTGCGAAAAATCATTATATGATTTGTGTTTAGAAATTTTACTGACAACCAGACTAGCAAAAATATTGGTTGGTAAACTTAGTTGAAGGCACTCTTTACAACTACGCATGCGTTGATGCCTTCGGATTAACAGCGGTAACCACAATGATGGAAATCCACCAGTCCGTCTAAATAAATAGCTTTTGCAGCATGCAACTTCTACAAGCTAAAAGATCGGCCAGAGGCCTCCTAAGATGGCTCCAAGGTTTGCATCAAATACGCGGCAGCGTTAAATGGGTTTGGGTCTCGGTGCAAGTCCTCCCATGCAACTGATCCTAGGGCATTCCGCTCTCAAGCTTTGTGAAATTGGTGAGTTGCGCCTCCACGTAGGTCGGTGAGATGTAGGAATGTTCCGCTGCGGAATGTTTTAGCACTTTATGTAAACACTTTATCTATAAAGTATAGTAGTCGGAAGTAATCAAAAATGTTATTTACTGTTATTGATG
>JAHPZR010004275.1:5000-10000 GCA_019787425.1 Platygyra sinensis
AGTGTACTTTAGGAGACAGACAAATCAATTCTCAAGCTCTAATCATTAAATATCAATTGCTTCTCTGAGACGACAGGCCTTAGGCTTTAAGACAAAATCATAGAACTCACCATAATCTTTCTCAGGTTTAAATGGGGAAAATAATTTGCTGCCATGCTGCCTGTTCGACCAAAGGCTAATCAATCCGTCGAAGATCATGAACTGAACAGGCCCGCGTGAACTGCTCCGGATGGAAGCAAGTGCTGAGAGAATTATATATAACCGTCCGT
Source organism: Platygyra sinensis (assembly GCA_019787425.1). NCBI lineage: Eukaryota > Metazoa > Cnidaria > Anthozoa > Scleractinia > Merulinidae > Platygyra > Platygyra sinensis. The sequence goes on from JAHPZR010004275.1 coordinate 5,270, forward strand.
AGATGAATCAGACATCAGCTTATCATTTCCAATTTCCTTCCGAGTTCTACAAGCTCTTTAAACGGATATGACCCTTCTAAAAATCAGGGCACCCAACGAGAAACTTCGATGAAATATCTGTTCGGGAGAGTCTACCCGTTCTAAGACTTTCGGATAATGCATTGCCAAAAAGCTACTGATTTCTTACTAAAACATCACCTAAAAGATTCGCAACCAGAGAAATGCAGGGAAAAACAGTCCCTTAGATTTTCGGAAGGGATATTTTTGAAATTTCTTGCTCTAAAAAAGGTCGCCTAGCATTTTCGGGTAAGAAAAAAGTTCGCAGAGAAGTTCTTCGAAGGTAACGTTCAGCTAGCAAATTCTGAAATGAAGAGTTCATTCCCTAAAATTTTCGGGCACTTCAATCTTTAGCTAAGAAATCCGAACAGATCAAATTTTTCTAGCTGATTAAAACAACTCTTTAAACAGTCTTTACACATTACAAGGAGCCCAGAAATATCCCTCAGAGGCTTTTTTGCTTAATTTGATCGTCGGGTGCCCCTGAAAAATAACTAGCATGCGAACAATTGCTCATCGTTAGAAATTTCGTAAATTGAGCCTTTCGTTACAAAATCAAATGAAGTCTATATTTCTATTCGCTGAGCTCTGAAGGCAAGGCAAGAAACGCACGCATTTACGTTATTGTAACAAAAATAGTAAAGGGAGCCCTACGTCTGAACTGAAAATAAAAATGCGAAGTACTCAGCCGGCTCACCAGTCGCCAGTATTTTCTCAGGGAATTGCTGGTTGCACCTGCAAGAACCATTTGATACCGCTAAAAGAGTTATTGTGGGTAGGATACTTAATATTTGGCAAAAATGTTCCATTTACTTTCTCAATTTATAAATATATGCTCTCGGCTTTATGTGCGCGTAATTTTCAGAAACAATTTTATGGGAACTGAATGAACGAGAAAGAAACGGAACAAGCGATTTTAACTGAATGATTCAGCCTTTATTTACCTACTACATAGTACGGTACTGATTGTTTTTCTTAAGATTAGGAAAAAAACCTTCATTTTTATAATTCCCTTCACCGTCTATTTTCCCAAATTTTTACTAAGTTGAGGCCGTCATTCAACTGATGGAAACAGACATCACTGACGCTGAAAAACGAAAAGAAAAACTCAAGTTGTAATTAAACAGTTACAAAATACTCAGTCGTGGAAAAAATATTGACGTCTCACTTCTCTCAGAGCGGTGTAATCGCAATAACTGAGAGAGGGAGGCTGAAGATAACGAGGCTTCACTGTATTTGATTACCGAGTAGCATGAAAGTTTTGCGGGTTCTAATTTTTGCGGATTCTGCGGATTGACCTCGAACCACAAAAATAAGACTCCGCAGGAGAAAAGCCCCGCAAAATAATACGCCGCAAAATTTAACTCCCCGGCTCTGATGAATTAAAAAAAGGTTGGATTTTAGTAGACTTGTGCCACATGAGCGCCGGACATAAACTGGACTTACACAAGAACATTAACAGGGTTTTACATTGGAAAAAGAAACCCGAGGTTAGATACATACGCTAGCCTATATCGCAAACAAAACAATATGTTTAGCACAGAAAATGTCAAGTTTACAGCAATTCAGTACTTTTGTTCAGATCTTGCGCTGTAAGGTATCACAGTGATATGTCTGAATACCGTTGGTAGAGTGAACTGTGACTCAACATATGGTAAATTAAAAGTCAAAAGTTACTTGAATGTGCTGCTGCTGTACTGCTCGAAGAGAAAATCACAAGAATTAGTTCCTAGCTGACATTTCAGTCATCTCGAAACGCAAAAATTTGTTTCCGCAAAGCATGGAAAAGAACTTAACGAATCCGCAAAATGAAACTCCCGCAAAATTTTCGTGCTACACGGTAGTCAGAGCTGGACTCAACTTCATACATACATTTCACTCAGCAGCAGCACATCAAGCCAGGAGGACAGGAACCAGGACAACCACGATAGCATTCAGGCCTACAGCCTGACTGACCCTGACACTGTCCTAAAAACGAAAAACACGGAAAAGAGTATTCAATTGTTAGACGGCCTTAACACCATCCCTGTCAATCATTTCTTTTACTTGTAATTTTGACAAATGAGTAAACCGACAAAAAGCTAACAGTAACATACGGTCGTTTTAAGTGCAAACTATCAACACTTGCATCAGTCATGTAAGTTTGTAATCAACATCATAGTTATCATATGTACCTTGTCGCTTTAATAGGCCGAGAAATCCAGCCGTGTCCTGCTGCTTGAAATCAACATCCATGGTGTCCTCTCGTTGGTCACGTAGGCGTGCTCCCAGAACGGAAAACGTCCCCAGCAAAATCAACAGCAGGCACAAATTAAACTTGACGTCCATATCGGACCTTAAACAGAGAAAAAGCAGTCAACACATCAGCAAGCTATTCTGGACAACTCCGTAATGAAAAAGATCCCTAGGATCCGCCGAAATAGGGGATCAGTTTCCAAACAGTAAGCCTTGGCAAAAGTTCAGAAATGGACTGTTCGATACGGAGAATAAACAGTTTTTTAGTCATTTTATTTTAAGTATTCAATTTATTCGCTGAAACTGTTAAAAAGAAGCTCAATTATTCAACAAAATACGTTTTAGCTTGGATTCGATACTTGATTATGTTTACCGCCAACTGACTTAAATAATGAGAATCACCTGTAATAAACTTCACAGCTGGATCATAAAGCTTAAGTATTTTATGATTCTTACCTTTTCCTTGGAACTTGTCACGGATGAGAATGCGATCACAAATGCTTTCTTCAAGTATTGACGGTAAATGGTGGGAAGTGCTTCAGTTTTATGCGTTCTTCAGCCTCTTTTAATTTATTCTTTTTCGTGACACAGTCCGAATGCATTTTCTAAAAATTCTTTGCTGTAAACATGGTTACATTGACTACCAAACCATACTTCTCCTGAGGACTACTAATTAATTTGTTTGTTCGTATTTTCAAAGAAAGAGAAAATGATATTCCACACGTACTGTTTAGCCAAGGTGACCCTGACTTGGCGAAATTATTATCACGACTATAACAAGTGCAAGAGAAAAGTATTTTACTTTCTACGTGATGTACCCATCACGTTAGTTTCCTCTTTTTCCAGTTATCTGTAAAGAAACTGAGTACAATGAACCGCGAAAATGGCTAAAGCTAGCTGTTCAGTATAAAACATTTTTAGGGAAGCATGAACACAGGTTAAATTATCAGTTTGAATTATTTTAACGACTGAGCTTTGATTGGATAAAATATTCATGATGGGGAGACAGTTTTGTCAGCTAATCGTAACTGGGGGACGTTAAGAAAAATAGTGGGATTTAAATCGCGACTAGTATAATTCTAATTAAGGAACCAAAATATAACAAAATTTTCAAATGCTCGCAAAATAAAGTCCTTGCTTGATTTGCTTGCAAACTTTAGATGGGTGTATGCTTGCTTGTGCTCGCGAAACGTGCACAAGCGTTCGCATGCTTGGATTCTTCTTAAAATTTTCTCGATCGTTGGAAATTTCGTTAATCGTGCCTTTCGTTACAAAATCAAATAAAGTTTGTATTTCTATTCGCTGAGCTCTGAAGGCAAGGCAAAAACGCACGCATTTACGCTATTGTAGCAAAAATAGCAAAGGCATCCCTACGTCTGAACTGAAATTAAAATGCGAAGTACTCAGCCGGCTCACCAGTCGCCATGCATTATTTTCTGAATTGCTCGTTGCGCCTGCAAGAACCATTTGATACCGCTAAATGAATTAATGTGGGTAGGATACTTAATATTTGGCAAAAATGTTCCATTTATTTTCTCAGTTTATAAATATATGTTCTCCGGCTTCATGTGCGCGTAATTCTAAGAAACAAATGTATGGGAACTGAATGAATTAGAAAGAAACGGAACAAGCGATGTTAACTGAATGTTCCAGCCTTTATTTACCCACTACATAGTACGGTACCGATTCTTTATCTGCTTAAGATTACAAGCACGTACTTAGGAAGAAAACCGGCTTCATTTTTATAATTCTCTTCACCGTTTATTTTCCCAACTTTTTACTAAGTTGAGGCCGTCATTCATCTGATGGAGACAGACACCGCTGCCACTGAAAAACGAAAAGAAAAACTCAAGTTATAATTAGACAGTTACAAAATACTCAGTTGTGAAAAAACTATTGACGTCTCACTACTCTCAGAGCGGTGTAAAGGTAATGACTGAGAGAGGGAGACTGAAGATAACGAGGCTTCACTGTACTTGATTACCGAGTAGCATGAAAATTTTGCGGGTTCTAATTTTTGCGGATTCTGCGGATTGACCTCGATCCGCAAAAATAAGTGTCCACAGAAAAAAAGACCCGCAAAATAATTCACCGCAAAATTTAACTCCCCGGCTTTGATCAATTTAAAAAAGGTTGGATTTTAGTAGACTTGTGCCACATACACTGCATACATACATTTCACTCAGCAGCAACACATCAAGCCTCCAGGACATAAACCAAGACAACCAATATAGCATTCAGGCAAACAGCTACCCTGACACAGTCCTAAAAACGAAAAACACGTAAAAGATTATTTAATTGTTAGACGGCCTTAACGCCATCCTTGTCAATCATTTCTTCTACTTGTAATTATGAGAAATGAGTAAACTGACAAAAAACTAACAGCAACATGCGGTCGTTCTAAGTGCAGACTATGAACACTTGCATCAGTCATGTAGG
>JAHPZR010004275.1:15000-22500 GCA_019787425.1 Platygyra sinensis
TGCAAGATTACGAAGCGCGCGCCAGTGGCCTCGATCGAAAGTTAATATTCTCGTTCTTTTTGCCATTTTCCTAATCAAAGCTACTGAAACATTACAAACAAGGGCCAAAATTTACTGTTTAGCAGTCACCTCTGATATCAAGGCTTTTAGTCGCAAATTAAAACTACTCAAACATCGCCATTTTTTGACGTCTGTTTGGCTTTGATCTCAATTTTCTTCAATTTTCTTCGGTAAAATTTTCTGATATGCTCAAACCGGGTAGAGTCTGGCAAGAAGAAACTTTTAAAACCGAAAAAAGTAGGGGTTGTCAAGGTAGTTTTTTCGTTTTTAGCATTTTTGTGTTTTTTTGGCTAAGCGAAAACCTTGTCTTACAAATTTTTCTGATAAATTGAAAGCAAGGAAAGCTAATAAGGAATAACTTCTCTGCCAAATCTTAAGGAATTTCACCGAAGGAAAGTCGAGAAATCTGATAAGGATTTTTCTATTTTTTCACCTCAATGGCAATTACTTCGTCAGAATAGGAACTCGCCAAGATCGCTATGTGAGCATGCGCGAATTTTCGAACCACGCGGTTTTGTCGATGAGCAACTCGACAATGGCGGTCTCATCAAAATACACACAAGACCTTTCGGTCCAAGTCATTTTCTTTACGTTTTCCTTTTAAATGGTTTCTCTGTTTCTACTTCTGGGCTGTAATTTGAGCTATATTGTTGACTTGTTCGCTGCTTTGCATGAGCTTGCGTCAGCTAGCGCGCGCACATTACTAAAGCTCGCATCATCGGTGCGCGCGCTCTTAAAACCCTATTGAGCCACCTTAAGGTAGTCTGTTTTGTTTACTGGTTGTTCATCTGGTTACGTTACATTGGAGGAATATGCCTAAATGGAATGACTTTTAAATTTCATAATACGTGCCCTCTTTGTCTGAGACCATTTCGAATTACAAACGTTTTTTACCTGTCCGAAAATAACGGCTACCCGAAAGTAACGGCTACCCGTAAGTAGCGGCCCCTTTTGCCGGCAAAATTCGAAAGTAACGGGGGCCGTTACTTTCGGAATTCTACGGTACCACACAAGTGAATAGTACTTTTCGCGCGCGCTGATTGGCTAGCTCGGAGGTGATTAGCCAAGTACTTTTCACCTCCGAGCAAAGGAAGAAAAAGAAAATGGCTAATAAAGTTACTCTTTGGTCCGCTAGTTATTCAGCTTGTGTGGTATATACTAAAACAATTATTCACCTCAGTGTCGGTGAATAATTGTTAACTGTTCGTCACTATTCGCCACTATTCGCCACTATTTGCCTTTGTTCGCCACTAATCGCGACTATTCCTTATTCGCTATTCGCTATTCGGGTTTTCCAGACACCCGAAAACGAGTACCTTTGATAGCCAAAAACTGCCTTGCGAGGACTCTTAGCAAAAAGAGACTCTAGACAGCTGTAACGGTTTGAGCTGTTTACCGTCAGGGCCAAAAACAAAGTCTGAAGGCAACAAAGGTTTACCTTCCGGCCGACGACTCGGAATTGGCCTGGGAGAAGCCGGAGATGATGAGGCAGCTTGAGAACCAGAAGCAGCAGAAGTAGCAGAGTCAGATGCAGCAGAAGTAGTAGCCAAGGTGGCTGTCTCTGATGCCTGATTTTTCTGCGTCGACTGAGGGACTTGAAATTCCGCTTCCAGTTTAGAAATTTCCTCTGCCAAATTAAATTCAGGCAGAAGATCAACGGGAAAAAAAATTAGTACCGTACTATGTAGTAGGTAAATAAAGGCTGGATCATTCAGTTAAAATCGCTTGTTTTGCTTCGTTCTCGTTCATTCAGTTCCCATACATTTGTTTCTGAGAATTTCGCGCACATGAAGCCGAGAACATATATTTATAAATTGAGAAAGTAAATGGAACATTTTTGTAAATACATGTATTAAGTATCCTACCCACATTAATTCTTTTAGCGGTATCAAATGGTTCTTGCAGGTGCAACGAGCAATCCAGAAAATACTGGCGATGGTGAGCCGACTAAGTAATTCGCATTTTTATCAGTCCCTCTTTATATTTAGTCATCACATGGATCGATTATAGGGGAAATTACGGTTTTTACATGCGAATCTTGCTCCATGCCTTGTTAGGTAGATCATGTACGCATGTATGCATGCATGGTACGCACAAAAATTAATATAGATGTAGTCATGTACATTTTACTCTGTCGGTCATAGTTTGAATATGAGAAGTGAAAACAACAATTAACCAGTATCCGCTGTAGTATATAGGGTGCTAATCAGATGGGGTTAACAGTTAACTGACAATTGGCCAAAAAAATAGTAGTTAGAAAATTTTGCAATTGTGACAAAGGCCCAGCTGGAAATGGAGCCACCCTTTCTAATGGAAAGTGCCACAAGTGAGCTAAATGGTGCGTATTCTGTTTCGTATTTTTGTTTAGAATTTTGTCCACACGCGCACGCGGGTTGACCACACTCGACGAGTCGTTTTCGGATCAGTGCCGGTTAAATGAGCAAGGTTTCTGATTACAGTAAAACCTTTATTAAGCGGACCCAGGAGCCATAATCAGGGACGGAGAGCGGAGGTATTCTGTAAGACAGATTCTGCTTGTAACCACGAAAAATAACCACCATTAATTGATACACTTCATGACAACTACATGACATGATAGTCATTTTCTTCATCATGGCGGTTAATCCAAACAGCGACTCTCAGGAATCGCTGACACACTTTCCGCAATTTATTTCCTCCGTACATGAAAGTGAACTTAGCGAGAGGAATAAGAATAGAGGCCGTAGCAACTTTTCTCAGTTTTTGCCAAAGAAGATAAGGCGAAGGCAATCCACCTGTAGTGCTCCGGTCACCAGCTCGACGCGTTGTGTGCAGGGTTCTGCAGTGGCTGATGAATTCGGAGATTCACACGCGTTGAAACCCAGACCAATTTCAAATTTCCTGCTGGTTAAGTCTCCCTCTTGTAACTTTTATCTTTCCTATTTTTTATGGTTGTTTGTAATTTGGTGCATTCTTCTTAAATGCTGTAAAAGCTTCACTAGTAGTGCTACGTATTTGGGCTTGACACTGTTATCAATACAGATTCTTGTGATATATATAAGTTTACATGTATTGTATTGTTAAAGAAGAAAAAAACACGGAATTATTGAGGTTTGGTTTTTTTTGTTATTATTTATCTCACGCATTTGTATATATATTTATTATTTATTAAAATTTTTTATTAAATTCGATTGTTTTTTGTTACACATAACTTACACATAATTTGTACGACATTAGTGTTCCTATTTTTGTAGTTGTGATATTCCAATTTATTTAATTTATATTGATTTGAGTAGGTCACAGTGTATCAAGTTAATTGCTTGATTATTTCCCACACACTTAATTGAAAACCACTCTACCGGCCAGGAACACCGTAGTGGTTTCGAATTACCTCTTGCATTAAACAATATAATCGACAAATAATCTCAAACAGAAGTAAAACCAAACCAAATTAATGCTTGATTATTTCACACTTAATTGAAAACCACTCTACCGGCCAGGAACACCCGCCATATGATAAATAATAAAAAAAATAATAAAAGCTTTATTAATGTGTCAATCGTTCTAGTTTTTACAAGTAAAAACTAATTGGGGACACCTACTTTACTGAAACATAACATAATTAATTATTTCTAAGCCTTCCCTCGACATCCTTAACCTCAAAGGTCTTGGAAAGAAATAAAACGCTTAATAAAACCCTTGATGACTCGGTCGAGTTTTTAACACTGAGTTGTCATTTTCACAAGCTACACGGAAATGGCTAAAGTTATTGAGAAAGGCGAATCCATGAGGCACATGAACCCAGTTGCAGAAGAAGCCATGTCAGTGGCAAGCTCTTCAGATGATTCAGCTGCTGCTGCGGCAGTGTTTCGACATCTTGGTACGTAACATTAACTAAATAATACAATAATACTAAAAAAAACAGTTTTTGTTTTTCTAGCAATTAGTCATTTGGGTCAAACGTGCCATTATTGGTAAGGCTTCTGGAAAATTGAGCCCAATCTAGATTCTCCTTTTCTACAATTATCAGTTATAACACTGACGAAATTCATCAGTGATCAATAACAGGACAGACGCATAAAAAACTGACGTCAATTTGTTAAATCGAAAGTTTACTGATTATTGTTATTTGATTGACTTTTACTTTTATTTTTCGTTATTCTCAAAATGCTTTTGCAATGCTGTAACTCTCATTTATGGCCATGAAACTAAGCTCGTTGTTGTTGTTGTTGATAAACCAGTGTTTCTCAACCTAAATTACAACAATTAATAATAATAATAATAACAGGAATACATCAAATAAAAAATCAAAAATACTGCGAGAATAAATAGTATATACATTAAAATTTTAGGATAACAAAGACATTTATACACGTCAGAACAGCCCTCGTGGGAAAGATTTGAAGAACAAAAACTACAAAACAAACAAAAACGCAGTCTGAGTCAATCAGGCATTTTTTCTTTCTTTTCAATCTATTTCATCAGACAACCTCGTGCGTCAAAGAATTGATGGAGAACTAGAACAACTGAGAAGTAATGTGCATAGAATCCTTTCCGAGCAGCAACAAGAATTCGCTCAAGCTTTTGGTGTTCACGATGAACATTCATCTTCGGAAGTAAGTCACATCATAATTCGTACCCACTTGAGAAATTTACTTTAGAAATTTACTAAAACATTGAAGGCTTCGGTGGAAAAAGGGCGTTAGGTTTTTTACTCAGAATTGAAATTTATCAAAAACGCTCCAAATTTCGCATGCAGTTTTGTTTAGGTGCGTTAGACAATGTTCTGCATGTTTTTTTTCCGAAGTTTGTTTCGTTTTCGAGATATTACGTATGCAAAAAAACCCTGTATTTGTTGTCACGTCAGCACGTGACCGCAAAGACGGTAATTTCAATTAAATCCAGCAAAATATTGATCTTTTGCAACGTGTAACCTCAAAAAATGTTGATGTCAGGTTTAAAACCGTTAAAACTTTTATTTCACGTTAACGTGCGACCGCAAAGTAGTAAATCTTTATTTATCCACGGTACAAAATTCGTCAGCTTTAAAAATACCTAATACTAATATAATAAAAATATTTAAATATAATAAAAATATTTAAATAAAAAAGCTGCTTTCCACGAATGCCGTGCCTTACAGTTCTTTGAGTAATCGTTTAAATTGCCCAAGGGACTCTGCTTCCCTTAAGTTACAAGGAAGACTGTTCCAGAGAATGGCGCCACTATAGCTGAAGCTGTTTTTGTAATAGTTTGTGCGCGGTAATGGAACATTAAGTTTATTTTCAGAGTCCCTTAGGTTATATGCGACTTCTCGCCTTTCAAATCTAGAACTAAGATAGTTTGGAGCCAACCCGTGCAGAGACCTGTAAACCATCGTAGCTCTTTGAAATTGTTGCTGGCAAGCTAGATTTTTCCACCCTAGAAGTTTGAAAAGGTGACCAGCATCTACGTCATAGCTTGAGTAGGTCAAAACACGGGCTGCTCTGTTTTGTAGCTTTTGAACCTTATTCCGTAAGGTTATCCCACAGTTTCCCCAAACAATGTTGCAATAATCAAAGTGTGGCTGTATTAAAGCTTGATATGTTAGTTGTAAGGTCGCCTGAGGGACAAGGTGCCTTATTCGTTTTTATGGCCCCAATACCAGAAGCGACTTTCTTTGTTACTTTCTCGACGTTGATTTCACTCAAATTACAGCCAAATGTTAATTTCACGCAATGCGCAAGCTAGACAATGTTGATATCAGGTCATTTACAGAGACTTAAAATTTTGATTTCACATTATCACGCCACCGCAAGGACTTAAACCTTTAGGGTTTTACTTAGGGTTAGGGTTACCGCTCGAAACTAGGGCTAGCGTTGAAGGGTTAGGGCTACGGAACAAGGTTAGGCTTAGAGTTAACGCTTAGGGGTACCGCTTGAAATTAGTAGGGTTACCGCTTGAAATTAGGGTTACGGAACAAGGTTAGGCTTAGAGTTAACGCTTAGGGCTACCGCTTGAAACTAGGGTTACCGCTTGAACTAGGTACCTTAAACTAGGGTTACCGCTTGAACTAGGGTTACGGAACAAGGTTAGGCTTAGAGTTAACGCTTAGGGCTACGGCTTGAAACTAGGGTTACGGAACAAGGTTAGGCTTAGAGTTAACGCTTAGGGCTAGGCTTGAAAGTAGGGTTACGGAACAAAGGTTAGGCTTAGAGTTAACGCTTAGGGCTACCGCTTGAAACTAGGGTTACCGCTTGAAATAGGGTTACCGCTTGAAACTAGGGTTACGGAACAAGGTTAGTAGGCTTAGAGTTAACGTTTAGTGTTACCGTTTGAAACTAGGGTTAGCTTGAAGGTGAGGGTTATTGCCTAGGGTAGCGCTAGCGTTTCATTGTTAGGGTTAGCGCTTCGGATAACGTTAGAGTTAAGGTCAGGACGCGTTAGGGTTAGTGCAGTGTTAGGCCAAGGAAAACAATCAAGATGTAACCTTAAAAAATGTTGATTTCAGGTTTTTTAAACCGTTAAAATTGTGATTTCACGTTATCACGCGACCGCAAAGACGTTAATTTCACTCAAATTACAGCCAAGTGTTCACTTTACGCGATTTCACGTTAAGGCATGACGGCAAGGATGTTGATTTCACTTCAAATCCAGCAAGCTGTTCATTTCACCCAGCACGTAAACTCGAAAACGGCGATTTCGGGCCTAAATAGGTTAAAATGTTGATTTCACTTTAAAGCGTCACAGCAAGGATCTCTATTTCATTTTAACTGCCTGCAACGTATAAGCTTAAAAATGTAGGGCTGACAGATTAACAGATTAACCCTTCTGTGCAACGTACAGGTCTCTCTCCTTACATCTGCATGGCCCCTGATCCCAGAAGTTTAAAACACTACAAATCATGCCGATTTGAAGTAAAATCAACGCAACCTGGATCACAGATCTATGTTTGAATCAATCGATCGCTTCTTGTTGGCCATTATTATGTTGGAATAAAAAAGGAAAAAAACACGCTCTGTAATTAGTTAAATATTATTGTGATTTACGGAGTCTTGTCTTGTCTTGTCTTGTCTTGGCTTGTCTTGCCGAACGTGATCGAAATGCATGCCGGGAAGGTTCTGTTACACCTCGTGCGCGGGTAAACATGGAGGATGATGCAAGAAAAATTTTATAAGTCTAAAAGCAGTTCTCATTTTCCAAACTTTGAAGCTAGCAACGCTTGGCAAATGGGCCACAACTCACGACAGGGTTTTATTCTTGGGCAAGAACTGCTCTTGGACTTTGCTGCCTGGATCGACCTGACTTCGAACGCTGATAACTGACTTGCCGCTGATATCAGTTGCGTTGGAAGTTACAGAACACGTTTTGCTTCTTTAAAACGTGCTGGTGACTTACGGGTTTATCAAGGCTTTATGATGCCTATCAACCACCAGGCAGGCTACAAGGTACTTAAAAACAATGCTTAAGATATTAGTCGAAAGA
>JAHPZR010004275.1:30000-35641 GCA_019787425.1 Platygyra sinensis
GCCAAACCGGAGCGTCAGTAACAGAGATGTTCTAGTGAGGGCTCCCCTAGGTCACCGTGCGCACATTGTGAACTCTTGTTTTGCTACAGGTGATCAAGCTGAGTTGTAAAAACCTCTGGCCCACAGGAGACTCCTGAGCGATGCCAACACGGTTCAAGAGATCTCTCAGAGTTGTTTTGAGAAAATGCATAAGCCAGCCTTATGTGGGAATCGTTTAACCCAAACGTTGTCAGTAAGTTCAATGGGAAATTCCTCAAAAGTGAGGATGTACAGTGACTCCAAAATTTCAAAGCGGCATATTTAATGTTTGAAGTTGGAAGACAAAGGACGTTCTATGAGGCACAACAGGAGAAGCTGTCAAATTTCATGTTAGATTTCTGTAGCGGGAAAGCTGCCAAAATCATGTTTCATAGGGCGGAAAGTTTCTTCCCAGAAGGGGTTTCAGAGATGTAATACAGAGGGTAGGAGCGCGAGGAGGCATTGGTACTTGCGCTCAGGAACAGTGGCGTTTTGGTCGGGGTCGAGCACCGTGGGTAATCAGCTGCGAAGAAGACGTATATAGATCAAAGTTCCGAGACCATAGGTGAAAGGAAAATAGTTGTGCAGATCAGCGCAGTAATGCCAGCACAGTGGTTTTCCTGACAAGTTCATAGAGGCATTGTTCAAAGCAGCACATAGAACTTTCTTCCATTTTCACAGGAGCTTAATTAGACATCCGCAAGTCCCATGAATGACAACTGTTTGCAAACTTCCTGGCCACGTACCTTTGGCGGCAGCTATGGGCCGGAGTTTGTTGAAGGAAAACCAAATTGTTTGTCCAACGTACTGGGAGTTCATATTTGCGTAATTGGGCCTAGAGGAGCATAAGAAGCGACAAAAATTAGTGGATAGTCCAAGCAGCGGAATGGATGCCCAGGAGATAGAGAGCGTGGGTCAAAGCGTTTCAGGGTATCATCTACGGTTGAATAGGCCGTGTATAGCCGCGCTGACGAAATTCCAAAAACAACCGGGGCTGTATTGCAGGAGCCACGGGAGTAATCTTTTCGCGCGCGCGTACCTGTGTGGTAACAAGAGAAGAAGTGCCCAATTCACCAGTCCACTAACCACACTTTTGCAGGAGTGCTTAATCGTTTTCGAAGGGTCCAATGTTGACCTAGCGAAGAAGGAGAAAAGGTTTGTCTATTGAAACAAACAGAATTGATGTCTATGTTGTCTATTCGCGGCGTATATCTCCTTAGTAAATGGTCCGGTCGCTACAGAGATAGATGCAAAGGGTTGAAAACTGTGCCATGCGTCATCATGGGAGGGACCCTTGTACATGAGAGTCGACTGTGAAATGTAGTTGACAGCGTGATGCACGACAAGCGCAAACTTGACATTCGTGCGTAGCAAGTTGCCTGAAAGTTTGAAGACGGTATACACCAAGCGCCTGGTCGTCAGGCTGGATGGAAGGCCAGACTTTCATCACGGCCGCGTCCAGTGTCTGAGTTGATGCCATCGTTGAGTGTTAATCGTACAAGTGCAGCGTACGCTGGTTGGGGTGTTTATAGTTGTTGGTTCGTTCGCTTTGGTTGAAGTACTGTCCCTATATTTTGTCTTTGGAGTAAAACGAAGGAAAACACAAGTGATGGCATTGAGGTTAGCTCAGTGCGAAGGTGTAAACACAGACACTTATGTGAATGAAAGGTTGAGCCGCTCGTCGACGGGTAACTGGTGGGCTTCACGGCAGAAGAGGTGAGATCTAGAAATTCAAGGAGTAATGCGCAGGAAGTTGGTTTTACTTGCCCAGAGCACATGCAAGAAATGCCGCGTTGAACCAACAGTTGTGCGGAAAAGCTGAGGAATCAAAACTCCTATACTAGATCGTGATATGACAGTTCCTGGAACCTGAATGGGTCCAGATCCAGGAAGTTTGAAGTGGTCAATCAATCAAGGGCCATAGGGAGTGTAGGATGTCAGCATCTAAATAACTTTTTAGCTTGGGACGTGAGCGGACTAGACACATCTGGTCCATATACCACTCGATAAATTTGGAACTAAACTAAACGTGCTGACTTATTCTAGCCAAGAACAAAATTGCGTGAAACGCCGGTCATGTCAACCCTGGAACTTGACGAGTGTTACCTTATGGCTGTTGAGCCCCACGAACTTGTGTGATGGTTCGGGTGACTAATTGGTTTACCTGGGGTGAGCGAAGAGAAGCATCTCCCATACAATGGGTTCAAATCCTATGAAAGAAGTTCCAGTTGAAGATGATGGACACCCCTTTTCTAAGCAGTTGGTCGATAGGCCTTCAGGGAGTCAAGAGATAAGAAACACGTTTTGGGACGTGGTCAAGCTAGGCGTGATCCAACCCGTGTCGATTGAGGACGAAGCGAGCATTTTTTATCACTAATGGTAGGAGACAAACCTTGTAATAGTGAGAAGTGAAGATGCGTATGTGTCATGGCCTACTGTGGAGAAGAAGCGGACTCCGATCACTGGCGCTTCAAAACAATTATGGAAATGGACACAGGGATGAGGCTGGACAATACCCTAGAGAGAAGAGTTTGTAGGAGTAGAGCATGGTCCCGGAGGATCAGAAGAGAATGATATTCAAAAGTCAATTCCAGGGATGAACAATTGGTAGAAGGTTTCTGTAGTGAAAAAACCTGAGTGCGTGTAGAGGAGGAAGTGACAAGGGTCGGATAGGGCGTTAACAGTGACTTGGTAGCTTTCCACATAGGTTTTGAAGTCCAATCAATCCGCAAAAAACCTTATTCTGGACAAGTCATAAGGTTCTAACGATTTATCATAGCAAATCATGTAGTGGGACAAATGGTTTGATCACGATAGGATGATCACGACTAGGACCAGATCTTCTGTCCTCTATGACTATGGGGGGAGTCGTGTGTTTTGGGAGTTTTCCGTCGCAATTTTGTGAAGGAGATATTGCAATGGGGTAGGGTCGCTTGATGTGTGCAAAGGAAATGTTCAAAAAAAAAAACCGATAGTGTCTTCCATCAATCCCTATGCGTGTATAAGGCCCAGCCATTGAGATTCTTATGGAGAGCCACCTCTCTTAAAGAAAGAACCAATCCGTGTATCAAGTTTTTAAAAGAAACAGTGTTATTGGGAAAAGAGAGAAGTGTCTTGCAACCATTGCCGAGTGAAGCGAACTACACAATGAGCTAAACGCTGATGATAATGGAGAAGAATGTTACCTCTGGTTGTGAAAGGCTGTCTACCGGAAACTTTTACGCATAGGGATGATGGTCATAAGCCCTCAACGACGATTCGTCAGCGAGGAGAACTATTGAAAATTAGGAGGCAGATACAGAGGCCAAGTTGACTAAAAGCGGGAGAATCGTGGAGGTTTCCCGCCTACACAAATGGCTGGCAATGGACTGGCCATACACGTCATGGCACGAACCATCCCGGAGCAAGATAATTAGTCCTTGGCACGATTCTCTCGATAGCTTGAGTGGAGAGATAAGGTTGAGCGCTTAGACAAGACGAAACTTGGGCGTCAATCTTTGGAGATGCCCCGGAAGATATGCTGCATTTTTACCGGACTGAAGGGTGATGCTCTTGGTACGACGGTAAACGAAGATGAATGAATCTTGAACCGACCTGGCATTTCTCTGTTTGGTATCCGCGGGAAACTTCTCCTTCCGTTCTTCAACTCAGAAGTAGAAATCATCCTGCAGAAATCTAAATCACGTATGAATTTAACGGGATGGGATGACGACTTGAAGTAAGCTGATCTTCGAGAGGTAGTGCGTGAATGTCGGCAAGGAAGCCGGTAAAAGCGTTGATGAAGTGGAGAATTCCGGCGGCTCAGTTCTTCAAGAACATAAATAGAACAACCTGTCGCAAGAGACTGCGACTGTCATGTATTTTGGCGACGCGGTAATAGGGCCATAATGCTTATGGGCTGCGTAGTGCCTACAGTAAGACGATGCGTTTTACCGAAGATGTAGCGACGGGTAGAAGTGTATTATTATAAGAGCAGGGAAAAAGGCCTGTGTTGCTGCCATTATAGTCACAGTCTAGTCTGCCTGACTGGAGACTTCATGGGAAGCGGTTAGGATTGCTGGTTGGCGGTTGAACTCAAACAACTTGGTAGAAAGAAATTGGTCACCAAAGATCGATAAGCCCTACCTTTCTGTGGAGTGACATCCTAACCGGTGACGGTCCTACATTGGATCCGCCAGAGCATACTGCTCGGGGCCAACTTACAAAGCTAAGGGACTAGGGAATTTTTCGTCGGCACCACAAAATAGCGTTTTCTGAGAGATTCAGCGGGGACAATTTATGAGCAATTCTGGAAGCCACCATAGGGGCGTGGTGGCCGTGATTTGGAGATATGTGCCGGACAGAAGGCTAATCCGACCTGGCAGCATAGACATCACCAGCGGGGGACTAAGTCCTAGGAGCGCGAACTTGGCACTGGTGCTTTTCGTTTACAGTAGCAGGACCCGAGGGATTCTCTTGTATGAATCAGCAGAACTCTGGCCAGAAAATTGACAAAGTCAAAGCGGCCGTTGCGGAAAATGATGGACGGACATCCGAGCGGCAGACGCCTTACACTTGGATCTGTCCTAGTATCATCCTCGGGAGCTCCAATGTGCCTCGGTTCAGGTGAGTGTGGAAGAATTTGTTCGTCGCTGATCGTAGAAACTAGAGGAAGGGGTTATTACAGCTTAGATGTGATGCTAGTTTGCAAACCATGTACATAAGCTCTAAGAAGGAACGACGTCTACATTGGGGCGACTTCGTCGATAACGAATTGAAGATCTTGCTCAAGAAGGAATTATTCTTGTGACGGGAGGGCCGTCAAAGTTTAGGAGTCATTCAGGAACGATGAGAGACAGTTTGAGTCTGGAGTGTGTCAGGGGATAGATCCCACAAGGGAAGAGTGTCAGATCAAATCATCTTGATCCAGGTTTGGAAGATTGGTCTCTTGGGTTGTCGGTGGGAGAGGGACTGCAGTAGAGCACAATGCCTGCCTTAACAAGAATCACGATATCCCAAGAATAATTGAACTCCGCACGCCTATGAACTTGCCCAGAGCTGATCGTTGAAGTAAATGCATCGATATCTCACCACGTTAAACCGCCAACTTGAGCACTGTAGCTTTAATCTAGAATTCGAGCCAAGGAGTGAATTGGATATCCATTTGAGGGTCGCCCCAAAGGTGTGGCGGGAAACGGCGAAATTCGAAGTGGGTAACGATACTGACTGGAATTGCGACGCCAGACAGTAAAAGGGCCTCGAGAGCGACGAATGGTAAGGTCCTACCGAGAGTGCCCGGTACATTGAGGGCAGGAATGGTGCTTCAGAGCAACACTGGAGGTTGAACTATTTTATGGGACCTATGTTAGTTAAAGGAAAATACGCAGTGAAGTTTTAAAGTGTCAACGGGGTGTGTGTGTTCCAACGAAGTTTGCTATAGTACATAGAAGCGTGGCCCGAAACACCCCCCGTTGAACTTGTGGTATGATCTTTCAACAGGATCATGTCTCATGGCATTGAAAACGAGATTCATGATGCGCGACGTGGAACGACCGGCAGAGACATTCCACGAGGGAGAAGCGGATAATAGGAAGCGTAGACTATTGTTGGTGTGCATAATATATTGAGTTTTGGCAGGAAATGC
>JAHPZR010004276.1:2500-11875 GCA_019787425.1 Platygyra sinensis
TTTGAGTTAGTGGGAAGTTCGAGTTATCCGAGTTCGTGTTATTGGGGTTCCACTGTACTTACAATATATACAAGAGCAGCGATTACCAGTCCAGAGATCTTAAAAGAAGAAGAAGGAGAAGCAGTTCTCACTGTACTGCCGGCAGCTGTGTACTTGAATTGAGGAACATGATCACCACGGAGAAGCGCAGGCGGTGTGCGTACTGGAATTGCGTTGCGTGATGGGAAAAATTCAATATCGGTTCATTGCAGGCACGACGCGGTCGAGTAAACATCTCCGGTGTAAGGGCTGAAGCGAAATCGCCGTGAATGCGTAATGGGGATTAAAAATCTGTGGCAGTTTCTAAAAAAGTACGGCAAGCAAGTTCATTTCCGTGACTTTTCTGGTAAAACAGCCGCTATCGATGCCTCCTGTTGGCTGCATAAGGCTTTATACGTATCAATGTCTCAGAATGGAAATCGAGAAAGGTGAGATTTTCTGAAGTATATTATAACCATAGACTTTTTGTTTCTTTCGTAACGCTGTTACGTTCCTATCGTCCACTTAGGTGCGGAGATATTTTTCGAACACATTTACGTGCAGTCAAAGGAAATGGAATAACACCATTTGTTGTTTTCGATGGCTTACCTTTACCAGCTAAGGCAAGTGAAGATGAAAGAAGGCAAAGGTTAGAAAAGCATTCGATATGAATTTATAATATTTTGTTATTGTTGCAGCTTTTGACTTAAGTTTGACATATACGTGCAAGCTAACCGTATAAGCTAGAAATTAACCTCATATTTCTGGTATTTAGAGACAGAGAGAATCGGCAAAGTAAAGCAGACGACCTGAACATCTCGGTTGAAGATGCTACGAAACTGCGGAGCCAAGCCATTGCAATCACCTTCGGAGATATCACCTCGTGTATTAATGTGAGTGTTGCTCTTACAGGTTTCATACGCTACATAACATTTAAAACGTTAAACTTTGTGAAGAAACCAAATAATACTGTATTGCATTTATTTATGCAGCTTCTTGGCCTATAAAAAAATCAGAATTTTATCGCGTTTACCTCCCCTGTTTAGATTTGTTTATCAGAAGACGTCAAGTATATCGTTGCCCCTTACGAACCTGACGCACAGATAGCTTCTCTCCTATTAAACGGCTTTGCAGATTTTGCCATTACAGAAGATTCTGACCTTTTAGCCTACGGTTGCAAGAAGGTTTGTCTTTTGTGGCTTAATTTCTTTCCACTTTATCTATTTCTTTAGATACTTCTTCTGTATTTATTCTCAGATTTTTTTCTTGGGGTTGGTGGGGAGCTCATTATCGGAATTTTCGGTATATCCTAAAGGTTACTATGTATAATTATCAACCATTATCACAAAGGGGATCAATTAAATTATGAGCCGCTTATTTTTCCATACCAAGTGCCAAAAAAGGGTGATGGGAAATGAATGGTTGTGAATCATTTATTGATATGGCCTAAAAATAAATAGCTTAACATTAGAGTATTCTACTTAATTTTAGTTGATTTGCAAGGCCTCACTGAGTGGTGAAGGGGAATGCTTCACACTGTCTGAAGTCCTGGATGGTTTAAAGTTGACATTCACACAGTTTCAACAAATGTGCATTGCAGCTGGGTGTGACTATCTGAAGAATATATTTGGAATTGGAATTTCCCGTGCGTATAGTTTGGTTTCTTCAGGAAATGATCTGCTAGAGTTGCTCGCAGAAAAGGTAGCAACAAAGGAATACCAAGAAGGGTTTGATAAGGCAGAAGCAGTGTTCCAACACCAAACAGTGTTTGACATAAGTTGCTGTACAACTGTACCGCTGAAGATGTGGGAGAGTGACCCACCTATAGGTATACAGTTTCTATGTGGAAAGTATCCTTTATTAATTATATCCTTAAATCAAAACAACCGCATGTTTGAATGCAAGAAGTCAATAGACAGGCAAGCTGCATGATAGGACTTGTCTGGTTCATTACCATTGATCAAACACCTTGTCTTGTAAGTGACCACTACTAACTAACAGTTCTTGTCCATGACACCATGTTTTCCTCTCACAGTGAAACATGGCTTAGTGACGGCTATCTAAAGTTACAATGGTTGAAGTTAATTAAACCTTGACTTTTCAGTAAACTGGACGAATGCTATGCAAATGATCTGGCTGTTGGCAATGTGGATACAAAAAGTGGGAAGAAAATCAACAGCTACCCTAATTTCTTGAAAGTATGTGGATTCTTCTTTCCTTCCCTTTCTAGCTCTAAAAGTTACAAATACTGCCCTGTGAATTTATCAAAAGAGCCTATAAGAATTTTTTTTAAAATAAGAATTATATAAAAAGTACTTCTGTTTAGTTTGGCAGATATTACATGGAACAAGTGTTATGTCAAAGAAAAGGGAGAATAGCCCCTTGCAAGAGCTCCTTGAGAATACCCCCTTGCAAAAAGAGTGGCAGACTGGGTAAGGGAAGATGTATGTTTAATAGACCACTTTCGATATATTAAAATTCAGCATGGCAGCGAGGCTTAGAGGACACAAACAAAGGAAATTGAATGATCATGTTTTTTTATTCATTTCTTTTGTTTGTGTCCTCTAAGCCTCACTATCAAGCTGAATTTTAATATATCGAAAGTGGCCTATTATGCAACTGTCTTGGGCATAATCACATGCAGTAAAATTTTCTCGGTTACACTAGTTTTGCGCCCCAAACGATTCCAGACTTGGGTGGGTATGGGTGTACATTTGATATGCCACTCTTTTGCAAGAGGGGAAATTTAGTGCCAATGCAAGAGATATTATGTGGCACATTAATTTTTAAGCCTTGATATGTACATTGTAGACATGTGCAACAACTGAAGAAGAGCAAGGGCTAGATGGCAGGGAAAGAGGCTCTGCACAGTCGGCTTCAGAACCTCATGGTATGTTTCATTCCTAGTCTTTAGCACATTTCTGATAGTGCACATAGGAAAACTATGTATACACTATACTTAACTGAAAACATGTGGCCCTTTCAGGCATGTTGATTAAAATGTATAATTAATGATGAAACATTTTTTTTCCCCAGGAAGTTTTTTTTCTTGTTTCATACTCTTCAAATGGATCCAGAAAGTAGAACATATTTATCCAGCCCTTTACACTTTCTTCTATTGAGAATGATCTAAAATTGGACCGAGGGCAAGGATTCATGTTCTTATTAATCCCGTACAAGTTTCAAAATTCCTGGTGCAATGTTGGCATCAATGTTCTTATAAAAAAGGAGTGTATTCTTATTGACCAATTGATTTCCTTTTAGGTGATGAAAACTGGTGTCAAGCAATGAAATGTGAAATCATCCAGATCAATCGTTTTTTTTCATTTTCCTGGAGGATTCCTTGCTTTCCAGTGATGGCGATATAATTTGTCTATGTATGCTTTAAAAAAGGCTCCGATATCCTTGATGGTGTTATACAAAAAGATGCTGTTGATAATGTTCAAAGAGGGGTATACACCTGCACCTCGCACTGTCAGATAAGAGTGGAAAGCAAACCATATACTGTCTTGTGGACCCTCATCCCTGTGCAGAAGGTAGGCCAAACAGCACCTTCAGTTTCCGTAACAACTGTCTGTGATAGCGACACATCAGATGATGATATTGACTCTTATGAGCATAGTGACCCTGTGGCAACTCACTGGTTGCCTTTTAAAGTTATGGGAACATGTTATTCCAAAGCAAGGCAAGACAGTCTACAGGAAGCTTTTGAATACCTGTATGAACATAATAGACCTGTTTATGCTAGACTTGAGGCAGAACCAGAGAATACACATGACAAAAATGCCATTGCAGTATATATCTAATGTCCTCATCAGATTATGAATAAGTAGGCTACATAGCCACTGAACTAACTCGATATTTACATCCATTGCTCAACGATCCATCACTTGAGGTATCGGTAAAAAATATCCGTTTCTGTACAACTTTCCTCATGATAGGTTTCTATGTAACAATAAATATTACCAAGAGAGGTCAGTGGGATAAGCAAGTAATCAGAGCTAGTCGCACAGTAAAGTAAGGTAAAGTTCTTAGAACAAGTTGCAGGAAAACCTAGATTTGTTTTAAGAAAATGGTAGTTTTCATGGAGCAAAGTTGTTTGTGATGACCGTAAAACTGGCCTGCATAGGGTTCTGCATTATATGAGTTTACTATGGCCTGAAGACTTTTATGATATTAGTCTCTAAATTGATTGAAAATGGTGTAGAATTTAACTTAAACTTGTGCAGTCAACATAACAAAGAATAAAAATAAGTTTTCAGCATAAATTAAAAAATTCAATTACTATAATAATGTCAATAACATTTTCAGTGTTCCCCTTGCATCTGAGGAGGAGGCAATTGTACTGGTGTCCTATGAAATTGGGCTCTGGCCGTCAATTGTCCCCTCTGTGGCATGGCAGCTCTGTTTGCAACAAAGACACCTGGGTCTCCTCTCCTTGATAAAACGACTCTGTCAAGTGTTTCAATAATTCCTTCCCCTGATGGCTCATTAAAGGATGGCAACTCGAACTCTCTATATCGTTCCTTGGCCCCTGTCCAGTAGTAGAAATGCAATTCTGGGTCGATGCGTTTCTTAAATTCATTTAGAATTTTAGGCTGTGCATCGAGAAACTGCTTCACATCAAAAATTTCGCCTAGCATTTCATGCATCAGGGCAATAATACCTTCCACATCATCGGTTGCAGAGGCACGGGGATGTTCAGGGGGAAGACTTCTTTCTTTGTACTCTACACGATGCAATTCTCTGCTCTCCAGATTTGCAACTAGGCCAATGACACCTTCTTGAGTTAGAGCACATATACCCTTTATGGGTCTAAAATAATGCAAATTGTAAATGAAGTTACCTAATATTGTCATTCAAGTAATGTTTAATAGCACACCTCCTACCAGCACATACCTCGGATTCTATGTAAACATGGCACTAGCCAAATGCATATACCTGACCTTATGTCTCCCATAAGAAGACCTCCTAAAGGGGAATTTGAATGTGGTTTTCATGTTTCCATTCCAATCCATTTCCATACCTGCTATCCATAGCAACAGACAAGGAAACAGATTCATGGCTGTGATATAGTGTTAAATAACAAAACTTGACCCTTATTTTTGGAATTCAACTGATGCAAAGGTACCTAAATAACTACAAGGGGCTATATCATCGCAGTTTTTTATCACATTTTGAAAAGCCAAAAGTCATACATGTATTTGCAACAATGGAAACCTAATTTAAATAATCGTCAAGTTTTGTTACATGTGACTACATATATTAGTGTATCAGTAAGTGATTTAACAATATGTACTGCATAGTGAACATAATTATAATACCTATTCACATCAATAGTGCTGTAATCAGGCAGGGTGTGAAACCATGGCATCCAGTCAGCTAACAGCCAATTCTTCATATCTTGGCAGTATGATGACCTCTGTTCTTCAGAGAGCCCTCTTCCATCAACTGCTTTGTGCCAGTTGTGAATTATCTTTATAACTTGGGCTCCACTTGTGTGCCCTCTACCCTCAAGGTAAGAAATTACTCCAGGACTAATGAGGCGCTCACAGTCAGGCACAGACTGCTTGTTCTTTCCCGTGAGAGCTTCATAAGTCAGACCAGTAGTAGGGTCATGCAGAGTATCTCTCATATATCGCAAATCGATGCCTGGGATATGGCCTTCACGAAGACGAGAGATGATACGTTTAAGAAGATGATTGTGGTCTTCACGGTGATGGATCAGTTCGCCAGTGGTGTCTCTCTCTGGCTGGTAAAGATTGTCAGTGAAGTTTGCAGGATCACTGGCATGATGTTTGAGATCTTCAATCTTTTTACGGTAGAGATAAATGGCCATTATTGATTTTAGCACTTCTTGAGTTGTCTCTGGTCTGCCTAATAAGAGAAACAATATTGCAGATACAATGTAAATTTACACTCACAGGGCCCAATTGGATGTGCCTTCCTCTCCATCCACAGGCTGACAGGTGAGCACGCATAATGACTACTAGGCCTTGTACACAAAGAGCCTGGGTTCTAGCTGGCATTTATACAACAGACACTAGAATTGCAAAACTGCAAAAAAATGCCCTGTTCAGGCAGCAATTACTGTTACCTTCAACCCATGGGTGTGGATCATGTTGGAAAGGAAACAGCTTTCTTCTTAACATCAACAAAGCATCTCTGAAAGGGACTGGTTCATCTCTTGCACTGGTCATGAATGAATGTAGCCATACCACATCATCTCGAGGAACTGCTGGGTGATGTTGTAATGGATTTCCTATTAGACAACAAAGCAAGTTTAACTATTAATAATACGATTACGAGGCAGCAAAGTTTTGGAGTGAGCTGAAACTCAACTAAGCGCAGATGAATTTGCTACAATTGCTCATGGAAGTTACAAGCAATTCAGGAACTCTAACTGATAACTGAAAGTAATAATTTTTAATATGACTTGTACACTGAAAGATCAACCTACCATGCCCACCCAGAGTCAAGTAGGAAGCAATTGTATTGGCACTCTTAGAGCGCACTTCATGCCTTGATTTCTTTATCAGCTCAATCACAGATATTGGACGTTCATTCCCCACAGTGCGCAGTGAATTGAATTCCCCATCTGTGGTGAAACCTAAGCAAAACAAAACACAGGTACAGTACACACATCAATGAATTACATATGGAGCAACTGCATAAGTTCCATGGAGTTGGAGAACAAACAATAAAACACAGTGCATAATCACATGGGGTTATTAAACAATACTTCTCCTTTCATAGATGTAACTACTGTCATTGCTATTAACTTAAGTCTTCAAATTTTTTTTCTGTAGATTCTCTTTGATTGTAAGAAGTCTAACACATTTTTTACAATGTAAAAACTTCACCTCTTAGAAGTTTTGTTGGTCTTTGAACATTATTTTACTTTATGTACTTTTTTGTGTGGGACCATCAGGAAAGTTAAGTAATATAGAAATGAAATGTATGAAAACATGCACTGCAATTAGGTATATAATAAAGGCAATGTGAATAATCATGAGCGCAATAATTCATTGGCCAGTGCACTAGCTTAAAAGAAATTAGCTACAGAGAGCAATTGGAGTAGTACCTGGATCTGTAAATTTAATATAAATTATATGAGGCACAGCTAACTTGTAACAGTTTACTAAGTACATACCAACAACTGTCATTCCCATATTCCTCATAGCTTCCTCCAACTGAAGTTCCAACTCCCTCAGTTTTGAGTCAGTGAGGGATCTGTATGGCATGAAGCGAACTGGAATTGCATATGGTTTTCTATTGCGCAATTCATCAGCAATCATGAACACCAACATATGACTTGCAGCAGTGCGCTTCTTGATGTAAAGATCTTTCAGGTAAACCAACAAGCCAGATTTCAGTGACATTAAATTACCAATTGCACCGTCAGAATCCCCGTGCTCAAAAGCACCAAGCTCAACCTGGAAATTTCTCACTTTTTTAACGAGTTCCTCGAAACCTACAACAGCCCAAGCCAATTCCATCAAAGTGTGGTCAGACGATCTCCCACCTTGAAGTGCCCTGTTGTATACTCCGTTTGCAGCATCAGCACCAGTACTGAGAAATTCCAGATCTTTCTGTAATTCAACGAGCAAACACGCCACATCATTCAAAATCACTCTTGACCTTCCCGGTGTACCAATACCCCTTACAAAAGCACATCTTGCTTTGTAATCATCATACAATGCTCGCAAAGAACCGTCCCCAAGATCCTCATCACCAGACCAAATACCCCGCATACTCTCCCGCAAACCTTTCCTCACATCACAGCCATCAGCTTTTATCCACCATCGCCCTTCTGGGATGCTTTTCTTTGCCTGCTTGAGAGCTTCCTTCTGCAAATTTAACAATTTTTTATTAGTAAGATTACAATGCTTACTTTTTAATAAGTTAGTATGAAAATCATTTTAACTGGGACAATCTGGTATAAATCATAACAAGAAATGGTATCTAGCAAGTCATGTTTAAAAACCCAGATTAACACAACAAAGTGAAACAATAAACTTTCCAAGCACCAATATGCTGTGTAATAAATATGGGTTATTGACCAAGCATGAGGTCAAGATGGCTGGGTATAGGCCAAGTTTTTTGTTTGTGTGGTTATATGACCGAGACAAAGTTGAGGTCCATGAACTCACAAAAAAAGAACAAGGTCAATATCCAGTCATCTTGGCTGAACAAACCTGCTCAATAAAGGATTTATTATATGGCTTTCAGCGGAATTTTTCTTTCGTGGTGCAGCGGATAGTCCTGAGCGGGCAAAATCAATACATCTTGACTAGCCAATCACAGTGCATGATTTGGTTCATCTTGCCCACTCACAGAGCTAGCCATATAATTAACATTATTATGAAATTATACATTAGCCTGTAGTCTATCCTTTCACATGCAATTGGATTATGCCCTGCATTAAAATACTTACTTGAATATCTACTGTTTTTGAAAATCCAGATGTTGTAATACGTCTTTGGATCTGGCGTGGCCCCAAGCTTGCAATGTTTACCTTACTCTAGAAAAAGAGAATGACATTGCACATCAGGCCCCAGTTGTTCAAAGGATGGATAACGCTATCCACTGGATAAATCACTATCCAGTGGATAGCGTGGTTTGTTTTGTTAATACTTGTCCACTGGATAGCGATTTATCCGGTGGATAGCATTATCCAGCCTTTGAACAACCGGGGCCAGGAGAATATCTTCACTACTGATTGAGATCAAACTCAGTTACTTGGTATTAGGCTTCTCAGAATTTCACTGACTACACAGGGTAGTATTGCTGGAAGCAAGTTCTAACAGACATGAACATGTGCTAAAAAAACAGTCAAAAGTACCAACTATAACTACAAGATCTCTTTAAATGACTTTCTTTGTTGACTAGATTGGTGATAAGGTTGACAGTGTTACAGCAAAACAATCACTATTTAAGGGCTGGCACCTGGTTATGATTACCACGTTATTATCCCTTGTTAAAAACAGTGGGCTTACCAGCTGATATTATTGTTCAATTCTGAAAGTAACAACCCTCATTACTTTCATGGAAATGTTAGAGATACTGTACACTACTTTTGCGGGAGTCATGACATCTTATACACAGCAAATCATTAATAATTAATAAAGCCTAAAATTTAATGCAGATTGTATAATGCTCTGTGCCATAAGTCCTTGTGGAGGAGGAGGCACTACTTCGGGCAGGTTAAAACTTACAATAAACAGAATTATACGTTTTAAACCAACCTTTAATGGATCAAACAACCCTGGATTTCTTTTTGAGTAATGAACAGTGGGCCTTATGTCATGAACCTCCTCCATTTCTTTTGAATTCAACCCCATTTGAATGTCACAC
>JAHPZR010004277.1:0-11842 GCA_019787425.1 Platygyra sinensis
TTAAGCCTACAGGAAGCATGCTTCCATTCTATTCAAAAAAGCAAACATTACGGATTATTTTTAGTAACAGGTGATTGATCAGTTAGAAGATAGGAGAAATTTGTTTTGTAAAAGTTATATTATACACATGGTATTTGACATAAGATAATTTGTTACATTTGGAATTCGATCATCATGATCATATGATGTGAATAAAAGAGACTTGAAAAAGAAAAAGTGTCGTTGTGTACATACATGAGTGGTATTTCAGTAAAATAACTGGGTTGGTGTTTCTTTAAACAATTGTAATCATGAAAACAACTGAACTGATCACAAGAAAATATTATCCAATATTATTATTACTATGAATCAAAAAAGTAAATGAAGTGAATTTTCCCAAACATGACAACAAAAAACCGTCTGAATTGAGGAAATTCTGTGTACAGCATTAAAACAGCGCTTAATATTAAGTTTCTTTTACTACGATTAATCATTACTTAAATAGAACGTTTCAGCCAAATTTAAGTTCTATTGAATGTAACTTAAACGAATGTGGTGGTTTAAACATGTTTAATGTCACATTAAACCGACATTAAGGTTTAGCCTTAAGGTAGTATAAGCTAGGTTTAAGTGAATATTAAACATAGATTTAAGTGTCTTAAACATCAACTTAAACTGACTAAACTTGAGTTTAAGACATAATTAATCCATGTTTAAGAAGAATGAAATATTTTTTTTCTCCTTATAGTATACCAGCCAATGAAAATCAATTTGAAATTCTCATAAGTCTTCACACGTATTGACTACCGGTAATGATCACTTGTTACAAACAGCGAAGAATGAAAGCATTGTTATTTCTTTAATAAATTTGTTTCACAAAAACATTAAATGTGGCCCAGAATACATATGTACCTGTTGTGACCAGTTGTGGTACAAGTCTTCAGCAGTGAAATGTAATGCTAACACATATAAGGCATGTTCACAAGATCTTGTTGAGTCCTGTGTTACGGGGGTAAAAAGCGTAGAAAATACTGAATGCAGAACTTGTGACTCATATCTAAGGTAAGGCAGGCTTCCCAGGCTCTCTAAAGGCAATAAAATGGGTTTCCCTAAAAAACCTGACTTGTTAGATTTAATACCATTGGAAGAACGGCTTATATCACCTCGTATTCCATTTATGCAAATTCGTGAGCTACCAAGAGGTGGCCACTTGTCAATTCATGGAAACATTGTCAATGTACCAAGTGATGTAAATTCAACTGTTCACTGTGTGCCAAGGCCCATCAATGAATCGCAAACCATTCCAATAAAACTTAAAAGGCGTCTGAGCTATAAGCATCATTACCAGTTTCAGAATGTTAGACCTAAGAAAGTATTAGATGCAGCACAATATCTTGTAGACACAAGTGATTTATTCAAGAGAGAAGGTATAGAGGTACAAAATGCTTTGTTAGATAACATAAGTTTGCAATCTAGTGGACATGAAGAGTGGAGTGAATTTGTTGAAAACTCTGACACTCGGAGTAAAAATGATTTAAAAACACAAACAGATGTTCCAGATGATAAAATGCAAGATTGTCAAAAGAGTATTTCTGATGCAGATGATGAAAAGCCAGGGTGTGAAAAAGAAGATAGTGATGACTGGTGTGAAGTTGATGAACGCCCATCAGGGGTTATAGATACACTATTACAGGAACCAGATGTAGTAGAAAATGTAGACAGAATAATTTCTTTTGCTCCAGGAGAAGGGAATAGGCCATTAGGATCTGAATATTTATCATTTCCCGCAATATTCTGTGGAAAACAGAGAGCTGCCAACAATAAAAGAAAGGTTCCTGTATCACACAGTACAATTTGCAAGTGGGAGCTAAGATACCAGGATAGAAGAGCTGCAATGTCTGTACCAAACATTTTCTATAAGTTAAAAAAAAACTACAAATCAGACAAATTTAAGATAGTGCTTGTATTTCTCTCAGAAAATGTAAGACAAAAGGGAAGAAGTATACTATTGGTGAATTGAAGTCAGAAGACTATCTTCAAAAGCTGGTACATCTTGATGAAGGTTTCAGAGTTCTAAAAGATCTTAGAGGCTCACCACCTTATTATGAAAAATGTAAAAAAGACTTGTTTGCCATGATTCGTCAATTAGGCAACCCGACATGGTTTTGCTCCTTTTCAGCTGCTGAAACAAGGTGGACTCATCTTCTTAAAACCTTAGGTAGAATTGTTGATAAAAAAGAGTTCACTGATGATGAAATCCAACAAATGACTTGGGAACAAAAATCACATCTTATTCAAAAAGATCCTGTCACTTGTGCAAGGAACTTCGACCACATGGTACAGTTATTTATTTGCAATGTTTTAAAGAGCAATGTAATGCCAGTAGGAGAAATCACTGATTACTTTTACAGAGTTGAATTTCAACAAAGAGGAAGCCCACATATTCATGGTTTATTTTGGGTGAAGGAAGCCCCACAATATGAAAATAGTCCTGATGAAGAAATTGTGAACTTTGTTGACAAGTATATCACTTGCTATAAACCAGACAGTTCAAGTGAAATGGAAGATCTTGTAAACTTGCAATGGCACAGGCATGCCAAAACATTAAGAAGGCAGGGCATAAGATATGCAGGTTTAACTTTCCACTGCCACCAATGCCAAGGACAATGATTTTAACACCTCTTGAGAATTCCTGCTATGATGAAGAGACCCAGAAAAATATAAAGGAAAATGCTGAAAAAATAAAAGAAGTTCTTGACAACATGAAATACGGTGAAGAGATCACATTTGAAGATTTTCCTAACAACTTATAATTGACTGAAGAAAGTTACATCTTAGCTATAAGACACCCTAAAGAGGGTAACATTATGTTTGAAAAGGGCACCATCTGAAATAAGGATAAACAATTATAACAGTGTTTTACTCAAAGCCTGGCAAGCAAACATGGACATTCAATACGCACTAGATCCTTATGCATGTGCTACATACATTCTCTGTTACATTACAAAAGGACAGAGAGGTATCAGCAGGCTTCTAGAAGAGGCATCTGAAGAAGCCCAATCTGGTAATAAAGATATCACAAATAGAGTGAGGCACATTGGTAACAAATTTCTTAATGCAGTTGAAATCAGTGCCCAAGAAGCTGTTTATCTTGTTTTACAAATGCCCATGAGAAGATCTTCCCATGACTTTCAGTTTATTAGCTCATCACCTCCAGATGAGAGGACCTTTTTGTTAAAGAAACTGGATAAGCTTAAGGAATTACCTGACAGTTCACCTGACATAGAATCTTACAACATAATTAAGCGTTATCAACGGAGACCAAAACAGTTAGAAAACTTGTGTTTAGCTAACTTTGTTGCATGGTATAACTGTGTTAAAGATGAACATGCTGATTCTAGTAGAAATAGGTCATCAGTCACAGGTCTTGATGACTTTCTACCAGAAACAAGCTTTGATGACAATACTGACGATGACCCTATCAGTATTAAGGTCACTGAGTGTCAATGTGAGCCACATGAATACAAACTTAAAGGAGGAATGAAACTAGTAAAACGAAAGAAGCCTAAAATTATACGATCTGTTAGGTACAATAAAGATAAGGATCCAGAAAACCATTTTCGAGAACAGCTTATGCTTTATACACCATGGCGAAATGAAACCACTGACTTAGTAAAACAATGCCAAACTTACCAAGAACGATTTGAACAAGTGAAGGATAACGTTATCAGCAATAGACATGAATATGAATACCATTCAGATATAATAGATAAAGCAATCGAAGATATGGGTTATGGTGAATTAATATTCAATCTTCGTTCACTGTCTAAAATCCGCACGCGTCATTGGTTAAAATTGATCACGTGAGTTCCCGTTACCTGGCGACATCAAAGTGACAGAGTGCGTTATTCCAATTACGCATAAAAACTGTGCAGTGTTCTTCAACTTCAAACGAACATGGCTTCAAGTTCAAGATTTTCCAAGGTTGAGGAGGAAAAATTACTGAGATAATTGACGCTGCCATCCGGGAAAACACAAAAAGGCAAACCACTTGGAGTCAATGGTGAGTCGAGCAAAACTTTTCTTTAATTAGTTCATTGTTTTCTCATTCAAACAAGTCGGGCGGGAAGCCATTGTTAGTCTATCGCCAGCAGTGAACTCAAATTGAATATTAAAAGGGTTAGAGACTGTTAGTTCGTGTTTTGTTTTCAAATACACGCACTTGCTTACTGTACAATGAACTCGAAATTTTCAATACTGCACTCAGCTTCGCTTCGTGCAGTATTGAAAATTTCTCGTTCATTGTACAGTAAGCGCGTGCGTGTATTTGAAAACAAAGCACTCACAACAGTCTCTAACCCGTAATTTGACAACTTTGACACTGTTGCTCCAAATGCAGAGCATATCAATAAGCAAGACGCCACTGTCAAGGAGAAGCCTAGTGAATTATTTGGTTGCTTTGATCCTGGAAAAAACAAGGTGCATAGCCAGTACGATTTGCTTAATGATATCGGAATCTTCCCTAGAAGTAATGATGAGGAGGAACTTGTAATAAAGCAGATGTCTGATGATAATTATTATGCACTTGTCCGCTCTTTGAATGAAGAACAGAGACAATTTTTTTACCATGTGTTACATTCAATAAAAACTAGGGATGACCCTCTTAGATTGTTTTTAAGTGGAGGTGCTGGAGTTGGCAAAAGTACAGTCACCAATGCATTGTATGAAGCATTAATAAGATATCTCAATAGTATTGCAGGGGAAAATCCAGATGATGTCAAAGTTGTAAAAGCAGCTCCTGCTGGCAAAGCAGCTTTTAATATTAAAGGCAATACATAACATTCTGCTTTTAAGATACCTGCCAATATAGGTTTTGAGTATTGTTCACTGGACAGCGACAGACTAAATACCATTAGAGCACAACTGAAGAAACTTAAGACAATTTTTATTGATGAAATATCTATGGTAGGAAATGGCATGTTTAACTTTCTGAATGCAAGACTGCAACAAATAATGGGAACAAAGGAGCTATTTGGTGGCATTAGTTTAATAACTGTTGGAGATCTCTTCCAGTTAAAACCAGTTTTTGATAAGTGGATCTTTGAAAATCCCACAATAGGCTACAGTGGTTGGAGCATTGTTTCCCAGTGCAAGCCTAAGCCTCACTTATCAAGAGCTTATCCTTACACACAACCAAGAGCCTCTGAGCTCCCTTTAATAAGCCTTTTTTAAGCAAACAACCTATAACTGGTGCAAAGGTCAACATTACATTATGGTGACACATTGTGACCCCCCCCCCACCCCTGAAACATCCACACTATGCCCCTGAAAAGTTACTTCACCTCTGCAACAGTCATGTTACACACAAAACTTATCAGCCAAAATATTTTTCAGCCTCTGCACCTGATATATCAAGTTTCCTTAATAGGCCTCTTTGGGTAAATATTACCTCATTCGAGGAAAGATGACTTATTATTACACATTTCCAAACAAACTCAGTACAAAAGGTAAAGTGACACCAGATAAACTCAGACACCCCACATTTAGCTGTTGTTTTTATTGTAACTTTCTTTAACACAATTTCATTTGCCAAAACTCCTTATTCATAAAGGAGAAATTGTAAACTCTTACTGCCCTCTAATTTAACAAAACCATAACACTTGCTAGTAAGCAAAGAAAAAAAAATCATACTTAAAACTTGAAACGTTCAATCCTTCACAAACTGAGACTTTCACGAAGTTTCAAAACAAATGCAACTCACAAATAGCTCCAAATAGAAGACTGCGTGACACCTCATGTTTATTCTTTTACAAAGAAACAATCTTCCTTTTTTTGGAGCATTTCAGTACATGTTGGAGCGCCTAACACCAATATTTGACCATAAAACTAAAGCACTGACACAAGTTAGCATAAATTTCTTTCTCTTTCACCGTTTCATTTCGTGCGTGACATCAAAACAGATATTTCTATTGCAAGAAATTGTTATCATTCATTGTACAACGATTTTCAGAGCTAGAAACGTAGCTAAACAACAACTACTATTTCGCAACAACCGGTGAATAATCGAGACCTAAACTAATTTAATATCAAGCGGCATGCATAAAACAAACGCGTGCACAACCGGCCGAAATTAATACAGAGCCACCCAAAGGTAAACATCCAGCGTTGCGCAGTCTCCTTCGTCTAATTTCAGTTGTCTCAACAAAACTTAATTTAACATTTCTCGATACCCTTAACCATCTACTCTAATCACTTCCGAAAATGTAAAAATGGACTTTGATTTATTCGGCAATGCTTACAAACTCTTTCAAACAAAAAGACTCTAATAAAATCAAGGTATTAACACCACTGGAACCCATTTGAAGCTAAACCAGTAAAGGTAACACTTTTAAATTAGTATTTAAGAGTGATTTTCTGAGAATGTCGAGAATCGGAAGACACCGGCGAAAAATCGATTTTTATTTTATTTCGCCAAAACATACCTTTGGGTGAACTTATTCAAGGAAAAATAGTTTAAGGTTCCAACAATTTATTTTGCAGCCAAAATTTAAGAAAGTTCGAAATTTGCATATAATGGCGGTTTTCGCAACTTAAAATCTTCAAATTTCACGCTTCTTTACAAAAACATCGGGCGTAAAAAAAGTCCTATGAAAATGAAACTTGGCACAATTGTTATTTCATTCTTATACTTTAAAATCATGTAGTAAGTTTCTTGAAGTTTTGTTTACAGCCTTTTAACGAAGGGTATTTGTACAGCCGCCATTTGTGTCACTTGGTAAGGAACAAATAAGGGCCAACTTCGACTGGGATAAATCGCCACTGGTATATATCATTTGGTCAAAACATTTATATTTTAGGAACTCTTGGTTATTGCTTTTTTCACCAGAAAAGTTATAGCTCTGGGAATTAAAATGTTCCCGGTCAGTAAAATAAAATGTTACAGCATGTAAGCGAGTTCAACTTTATGCAAATCACGAGGTTGCTCTTTGGAAGTCAACGGTTTAAAACAGGAAACAACGACTCACCGTCATTTACGCTCCTTCTGCCGCTATAGAAATTATTTTAACTTCCCAGTGTCCTTTTGAGTTGTTCTTAAAATATTTCCAGTAACACAGCGAGCATAAACAGCCATAAAATTCGACAAGGTCGACAATGTTTACATTTGCTGTCGCACACGCAGGTGTGGATCTTTTCATCGTTTTGCTTAGTCGAGAGTCCTTTAAAAATATGAGAATACACACTTCAAAAGGTAGCAAATCAGTCTCTCATATCTGTATAGTTCATGTCCACTTATGGGTTAATAACTCAGTCCCCGTGTACTGAATAAACAAGTCGAATGACCTTTGCGGTGTGAGAGGTCACATGTTAATGCCGTTATGTTACTTTCTCCCGGTTTCACTTACAAGGGTAACGCCGTATTTC
The DNA here is from genome assembly GCA_019787425.1 of Platygyra sinensis. Lineage (NCBI taxonomy): Eukaryota > Metazoa > Cnidaria > Anthozoa > Scleractinia > Merulinidae > Platygyra > Platygyra sinensis. Next base: position 7,402 of record JAHPZR010004277.1, read on the forward strand.
ACAAGGTAAAAAAAAGGTAAAAGTCTGCATGCGAGCCAGTAATTCCTGAAGCTGTTGATTCTGTTGTTGTTGCATCTTCTGGACTTCAATCATGTGACTGACATTCTTGTCACCTAGATCTAGATGTTGTCCCAGTAATCCACCTTCAACACTTTCACCATTAATCAGAGAGGGGGAGCATTTGTAACTTTTCCATACAGGGGCGTCTGGTTTAGTGGACTGCATTTAACCTCTTGATTTTCCTCTGTCTGATGAACTGGAACTTCCGCAGCCTCCTTCTCTTCGACTTGACCTGGAGTGGAAGTTGAGAATTGACCTGCTAGTGTCAGAGTATGACTTTCTTGGCATTCAGGGATATCCACAGTGCTCTCCTTCTTGGTTCCATATGAAGTCAGTAATGGACTTGACGGTGTTGACGGACGTTGCTCCTCACGATAACTGTACACCTTTTCTTCTGCCTCGGCCTTTGCTAATTCAGTTTCCAACTCAAAATTCTCTTTCTTCTGCTTTAATAACAGTTCTTCTAACTGAATGTCCTGCCGTGTCTTCAATGCAGCTGCTTCCACTGACAAGGCAGCTTTCTTGGCAGACGCTCTCAGCCTTGCACTTGAGGCGGTGCTTGACTGTGAGAGACTGGAACTAGCGCTAGATTTAGATTTACGCCTCCTAGAACTCGCAGCAGACCTTGATTTGGTAGAACCAATATTACTGATAGAATCTTCTGGATGAAGACTGATTGCAAGATCTAATTCTTCTTGGAGCTTAAACTGAGCTGATTGTAACCAGGCATCAAATGACTTGAACACAGCAGTTCCCACACGCTTCACTGATTCAAAATACTCGATCGAGTCTCGAATGGCACTTTCATCAGTCAACTCAGCGTGATACTTATCATGTGCTTCGTTAAAATTTCTCATAGCTAATTCTAGATCAAGAAACTTCGATCTAACCTGGTCAACATTGTCAGAGTTCTTCATTAGCTCAAGTAATTCGCGCTGTCTTCCGGTGACGGCCGCCTTTGAACCTGACCTGCTACGCTTTAAGCGAAGAATTCTCTCGTGAACGGCTCCATCGACGTCGGCAGTTTTGGTTTTCAACCCACGTAAGTCCATCTTGCTCCACAATCGATCCACAAGCGAAGAAACAAATTATCGAGGACACAAATCAATCAAAGAACGGATAATTCCATGGCACAATCGACGAAATCCAAGACGATAACCAGCGAAACCAGCGTATCCTTCTAACGCAAATGTAGACTTGAATGCTCGAATGAGTTTATTCCAAGAGATTCGGACCAAAGATTCGTTACAAGGATCTGGTTAGACTATGAAAACAAAACTAGCGTAAATGAAACGAAGAAAAATGAAAATACTTAGCGACAAAATACTTACAGGATTTGAAGGCTCGAAGGAAACGTGAAAAACTTTAGGCCATGTGAAACGAACAGAACTCGACTAGAACTTTTACCTCAAGATTTTTTGAGCGAGCACATGGCGCAGACCATAATATTACGACAACATATAAATGACGTAATTCTTCTACCAGTCCCGCGCGGGCTAAAGACTTAATAGATACAGGAAGAACGTTTTGTAACCTACAACTCGTACCCGTACTCTTACCACGCTTACATCTCTTGATTTTCCCCATTTCTACAAACGCAAGCTGAAGTTTTATAAGGAGAACGTGAAATCATTTCGCTCACTGTGAACGCAAGTGCTGCAATGATTTCAATGGCTGGCGGCATATTCTGTTGTCAGGCGTGCATCTCTTAAAATGAATTAACAGGGTTTGTAGAATTGGCAGCTACTCGTATGCTATCGGCAATTATAGTTCACCACTTAATTTTCTCCTATCCTCGTTGGTTTAAAATGATCTTGTGACGCGATAGTGTTCGTTTGCGGAGAGACACTATCAGCCCATAGTGCCTGTCCGCTTAAAATACCCGGTATTGGCTGTAGTTGGATAAAGTTGGTTAATACAAGTGAATTAAGAGATTATTTAATTCCCTTTTATCTAGGAACCAAATGATTGTCTGTAACGCTGAGTTCTGCGCTCAGCAATTTCACCTCGATGAAGAGAATGGTAAGTTAAAATTTAATGTACTTCTCTGAAAACACAAGCTGACTCTGGATTTGTTTTAAGCTACACAAGCTATCATATGAGAAGGGGAGAGCGCCGCCCGTAAAGAGCTCCCCACCGCCAGAGAGGGAGAGTTTTGTTTTCCGGTTTCTTTGATTTTCTCAATCGAAATCACCGCCTAGAAATCTGCGAAAACGGGACAAGAAGAAGGAAAAAACTCTGGGACCAGGGTGTTGGTCCCCATCCCCATAGAGCTTTCTACACAGGTTATCATTAATAATTTCTCTTTTTCTCTCTTTGCAGCTTGAAGAATGAAGTGTTATTAGAAAATGTAAATAAACTGGTACATGTTGATGAAAGAGTCCGTCCAATTTTATTGCATAGCTCATTCTCGCACCCTGATTGGTCACCTAGGCAGGCGCCCAGGAAGAACAATTGAAGAAAACTGTTGAAATCAGAATTATTCACTAAAGGAAAGTGCCCAAGTTAAAATTATCAGTTCCAGTAATATGAAGTCAAGTTCCACATAATGCAATCATGAGCCTATTGCTGAGATCAAAGTGATGCACAGCCACTGTAATGAAGGGTCAAGCTTCGTGCTCGGAAAAAGACTGTTCACTTTTTGGAACAGATAATGTCCGTGCACAAAATGTCTGAGCATATCCGAGTATAATAGAGAACATTGCTCATATATCTGAAAAAGAGAGATTGAGACTTCAATGTATAATAAAAACGATAGCGTTTTATTTACTTAATATGAATCCCATTACGCATGCTATTTAAAAGCGGAACGAATTCCTATACTACCGACAAATGTGAAAAATTGCTCGCTTCTAATTCAAATGATAACCTATTATTACCACTATCGTATCTTAACTTTATATAACCCTGTCATCTTAATCTTATCCTAACATTGTTTACGTTTTACTACAAAAATGTACAGCCAATATCATGGCTTAGACGCTAGGTAAATCATGCTCTCTTGTAGAAAGCAGTTACATTTTGTATTAAAATACTTAACACGTTAACTTTCGATATTTTAAAAGACCTATCCTGAAGCGAGATCCCTGGCTGAGCTGTTTTAAACTCAGATATAGCCTTTGTTAATAAACATTGATTGCGACTCCTAATTCTTCAGTACTAAATTAATTGGTTGAATTCTGAACCGGTTCGATGTTGCTAGTAAACACACTTCAGTGGCCACTAGACATGAGCAGTAATAACTTATTCTCCTAGGGTTAACTTATAGATGATAATATAACCAAACTACAGATCACTCATACAAGCCCACGTAGACTACTTAATAGCCTACTTAATGATAGGGAACTTAAGCAAACCAGGACGGCAACGAGAACGTCACCAGACAAAAGATTTAAACGAGTAGGACAGTGACTGCACGTGCCTATGCACTATTTTTTGTATTTTCGTTAAGAATTTAACGTTGTCCTCATTGCTTAAGCTCTCTATTTAAACTCAGTTAATATTTATATTTCGGCTCATCGCCTACTATTATATTATTCGTCATTAAGCTATTCATCATCATCCGAATCCTGGATTGCGGCGGAAGATTTTAAGCCCATGTAAAAAGTCTCGTTCTGGCTCTGTGATGTGCTTTCTGGCCATTTTTTGTAGGTCTTTTACCTTGTTGGGGTTCAGGAGAAGTGGACTTTCGTACAGGATAGATGGCTGTGAAATCTACCTGTGCTGAAGTGGTTACTTTAACCTTCTTCCATGGCCGTCGATTGAGAAACTGTTGCGGAACCAAACTTCATCTGGATGGTAGACCATCTGTCCATCACGTCTTCTCCCCAGCCGAAGTTCATCCAGTGAATCTCCTGATTCTTATCGATTTCCTTCTTGGTCCTTCTTTGCGATTGGTGTACTTTCCGAGAGGTAGTCTTTCCAGTTTCTAAAATCTCCCCGGTCCATTTGTTTGACCTTCAATGAATTTAGTAATGTGATGAGTGGATAAATTGTTTAGACCTGTACACTAAATGTCTAAGACCTAGATCTAGACGGGCGACTGCTTGAAATCTGCAGATCGTTTTCCATTGTCCCGCAACTAGAAACTAATTAAGCCTCTTCCACTACCAGTCCTTAAAATAAATATCTATCCGAAAAAACTTCTCCCTTACTCAGCCGCTTTCTCCTGGCTGATACACTCGTCAGTTAGCCCTGGGCCAACTGCCCATGGGAAATCAATCAGATATGCGTTTTTTTATCATGGGCCGGTTCAACTATATGATACACAAAACTATATTGAATATTATTTACCTGGAACGGCTTTCTTCAGATTGGTGTCTCTGACCACTTTGACCCAATCGTCAGGTAATACAACCTTGCAGAATTTTTTCTTTTCTCA
>JAHPZR010004278.1:0-26090 GCA_019787425.1 Platygyra sinensis
ACACAATGAGATATCTTCCCAAACTAATTATGATTAAGAAGTAATAAGTAAAATATTTGCAAGGGTGTTAGATCTCACTAATTCTTAAGTATTGTATCCTTTTGTGTTCATCTGTAGCAAAGGTATATGATTGCAGCTGTGAAGAACCTGTCTTCCAGTGGAACTGATGCAAACACAAAGACTGGCCAGTACATGCAACCTGTTATTTGAGCAAGATCTACTCAGATCCACCGCCAAGTCAACAACAAGGATAGCTCGGTCCTTGCACAGTGGTGTGCTAATCACAAGGATACAGGTAATTTATTGGCAGAATATAATGTTTGAGAAGTTTTAAATGTCAGAGATAACCACAACTTTTTTCTAATTTTCACATTTTTAGTTTATCAAAAGAACACCAAAAGAGCTAGACATAAAAAGTTCTTGGCTTGGCAGGTATGAAATAATATTTTGAATATGGGTAAATGTAAATTGTCAATTTGCTTTATGTTGCTTGGGAGTTTTTCTTTATGCTATTTAATGGACTGGTTATCTCAGCTCAGTGGCTCAGAATAATACAGTATGTCGTGTTTGCCTTATGCTTTTTTCATGTATACATTGCTGCACACAGTCAGTACTATCTCTGGCTAATTAGTGTATCCCTTTAATAATTATTATGGCATTTGAATATTCATTAGTTAAACAGTCTTTGCTCAACATTAGTTGAACTCCTTGGAAAAACAGTAAAAATGATACATGTAGGATTCCTAAAATAAGCCTTGGTTTTAATGTCATTAAATTTTGTCTTGTAGACCTGGGATCTCCTCTGCTCAGTTGTTCATGGCTTCCTGGTCTTTTGCGATTGGTTCTTTGACAAAGTGTCACCTGATGGAAAATGCTTCATCAGTCCCCTACGAATAAATGGCAGTGCAATAGAATCCATATACAGTGTCCTGAAGTTTGCTAGTGGAGGGAATTTGTCAGCACTCTCCTATGGCCCTGCACTGGGGAAAGTTATAAATAGGAAAGACATGGTGCAAAACTACTACTCTGAAAAAGGATATTGGGATGCTATTTTGAATGTCAGTGGCTCAGCTGGAGATAATGTGGCACTTTATAGCCAAAAATTGTCCAATTCACTCTGCATTTTTTTTTTCCGGCTAACATTGCTCAGTCCACAGTAGGGGATAGGCAAGGAAGTAATGCTTGCACCATAATTTAGCTGTAAGGTTTGGTGACTACTGTAAACAACAAAATCTTGACATATCATTACTTTAGAATCAGCTCTCAAATGTTTGGGTTGATTCATTTGCTAGTGCAATTTGTGAAGGCAATGCCTTGTATGAGGAATTGTATGGTGATACAGCAGTATATCTAGATGTAGAGGATGTGGTTAATGATTTAGGACAGGAATGTCATGTACAATCAGCAAATTAATGGTTGGATTCACCAGTGCACATGAATACTGTGCTTTAGTGGACCATATTAGTAGTGCCATGCATGTCTCAATTATGGTGTTCTGCTAGGTTATCAAAAAATCTGTTGGATTGCTAGTTAAGACCAATGGCCTATGTGTTGTTATTGACAGCCACCATCTGAAGAATGCCATTCTTGAGTATTCCAATTCCCTTAGCAATCAGGGATATGATATTAACATTAACATGGGTACAGTATGCCTAATTAGAGTCACAAGTAATTTTTGACAGTTTTGGCTTTGAACTTTCTCGGCCAGTGAAAAAAGTGTTGTTTGTAAGATGGTACACTATTTAGCATCAGAGTATACTTTGAAGTTGTATTTCAATTTATACAGTGTCACTGGATATCCTTTATCTCAAAGTACAAGTTTTATGTAAAAAGAATTGTTTGAATGAATGAATGAATGTTTATTTGCCACACAGTTATATACATATTACAAATTAGAGTAACAGTAAAAAAGTCGTTTAAATGTAAGTAAGGAGAAATGAATTTTACTATAGCAATAACTGTGGCGAGGAGACCCCAAGAAACCACCAGGCTTATAAGAGCATTGACATAGTAAACCAAATACTGAGGTCATTCCCCTCAAAAGAGTTACATCACTGTTATGCTTCACTGTGTAGAATACCCCCACATGAAAAGTGCTGTTTCTGGAAGGTGCCCCAATAGACTTTATTTGTATTCTCAGTATTGGAGTGAAAGGTAGACTTATGCAGAAAACATCCATGAAATGAGCATTATTTATTCAGCATTTGACAAGACTCACCACATTAGCTTCTACTGCAAGCAAAAAGTTCCAGTCCAATACAGACAATATAAATATGGTCTACTTTTTTGTACTGAAACTAATACAAACACTCTTAGTTTATGAAACTGTGTTCTCGTGTACATTTGAAGGGCGAGGGGCCATTCAAATATCAAACCACAATGCAAACAAAACAGAGCAAGTGTCGAAGCCTCTTACAGTGACAGTTGGGTACCTCGAAATACATATTTCCTTTCCCCCCCCCCCCCCCCCCTAACCCAGTGCATTGAATATTTTTTAAAAAGACTTTGGTGATCAATAATGAATTGTATTAATTTCCCCAAAGCTATCCCAGTTATCATAGTGTCAGATGACCTTCTTAAGGGTGGGTTTGGATGTTACCTTCAGTCTCGGTCCCCAAAACCCTAAAATAATAATAAAATAACAAAGCGTTTTCTCTAAACACATGTAGGCTTCTACTTCTTGTGACTCCGATTGCAGTCCAACCAGGAAACATTCGATTAACAATCGCTCTTGAATGGCCTTTTCCGACTTGAAAATTCCCCTGCCAGCATTTTCATCCAAGCCATAGAAATGGCGGCTTTCTTGTTCTCCTTATCCGTTGACAAGGCACACTCGCTTACAAGCGTCGAAAACTTGCGGCAGAATCCAAGAATCAGCAGTTGAAAGTTGTTTTTTGATGAGTCACAGAGTAAATATTTCGCAAAGAGCGCCCTCTCTTTGGTGGACTTCACACGTGGCGATTCAAGAAGATTTGAGCGGTCAATCCCTTCGATCTCGCTAGCTTTATGTCTTGAAAATATCCCCGAGGTCAGTTCCTCCAGCTGATCTTCGTCTAGAGTGTTTGAAGCTTGCTTTTTCTGTTTCGCACATTTACATTTTTCGCAGACCGTTTCGAAGATAAATTCGATTCCTCACGGCGCGATTTTCGCTTTTCCACGGATGAGGAAGACGTACGGTGTTCTTCGCATTGCAGATTTTCTTCTTAGCTACTACTTTCCGTATAAAAACTGGAATCATCGCCTGAAATACTGTCAGAGCAATCAGAAGAAGATTCATCGCATGCATCCGCCATGTTTGTAACGCGTATGAGTTGTCAGTAGTAGTTACGCATTAACAGATTATCATTAATTATGCATTCGCTTCTGATTGGCTTTTGAAAACTAATTCGCGGGAAGGGCTTGTCTAAAAATAAACCTACTTGTGAAAACGCCGTTCCACAGACCCAGTATGGAAGTTGCGCGCTCCGGGTGATGGGCTCCTGGCTCGGGCTCCTGGTTTCGTGTAAATTGCGCCAATATTGAACAAGATACAGCCATTCAAAAAACGTAAAAATTTAGTAACAAATGTATGGATTGCCGGACACTTGTCCGGAAAATGTATGGATTTCCGGACAAGTGTCCGGCAATCCATACATTTGTTACTAAATTTTTACGTTTTTGAATGGCTGTATCTTGTTCAATATTGGCGCAATTTACACGAAACTTAAGGATTTTGTAAAGCTCGGTGTGCTCTTCCTGAATATATGGGTCTTGTGTTGTTAATCCCATAATACACCGATTGTACCCAGGCCCCCACGGTATGAAATCCGGCAATTACGCACGTCTCGCTTGTAAGCTACGCTTGTACCATTTTTCTGATTCCTCATTTCTTGTGGTCACGTGGTCGGCGTACGCGACATTTAATACGTGTAGCGCAGTCGCGAGAACAAATATATATATATTTTTAAATCAACTTTTTTTACTAAACGAGTCTCGATTTTTGAGAAACGAGACTCATTTCTCGATCAATGAAACGAGTCTCAGTTTTAAGAAACGAGTGACGATCGCGGTGGCTTGGTATCGTGTCTCGTTTTATAATCGAGACTCGTTTTAAAATTGAGTGGTTTCCCATAAACCTTGAATGGTCCGATCAATGCTGCCATGTGGGAACAGAACACGAAATCGAGTAGAACGAGCACGTCAAAAATGACGAGCACGTTCTACGAAAGAACGTGTATAACGAGCACGTCAAAAATGACGAGCACGTTCTACGAAAGAACGAGTGCATCGAGCACGTCAAAATGAACGAGCGCGTTCTCTATAAGATCGAGTACATCGAGCACGTTGAAAAGAACGTCCTCGTTCTCTCAGCTCCATCGTACAACGAGCTCGTTGTCACGATCTTTTCGAACATCGCGCTCGTTGTTAACAACGCGCTCGATGTCACCTTATTTCGACTATGCTCGTTAGATCGTCTACGTTCAGATCCGAACGTCGACGATCTACGAATCGTCGTGTAGATCGTCTACGTTCGCATCCGAACGTCGACGATCTTCGAATCGTCGTGTAGACGATCGTTGACGTAGACATCGTGTGTGCGATAAATAACCTCAACGACAGAACGTCGCCGGCATCTGATTATTTTGTTTGCTGTTAACTTTTCCGATTAGAGAAAAGGAGAGATTCATTTCCAAGCAGCGCGTTCAATTAAAGACATGTTTTTTACTGGAACAGAATGATCTAGACACTTTCAGCATACTTTGGATAATGACCACCAGTGAATTTAACGTCAACAAATGGGAATAACGAATACCGCAGCCTGCAGTTTTCGACGATGAATCGTATCTACATAACGTGAACATCATGTATGGACTATCAGAATAATTCTTTAAGGGGAGAAAAGCAGAAAAAAGTGTTTGATTTCCATTGGCGTGAACAGCGCGTCCTACTAAAGGCGATTCTTTATCAATGAAACACGTTTGCATTTGCTCATTCCTCACTGCTTGATCTACCCACTTTTAGTGTAGTGGATTTATGTCAACAAATGCGAATAAAGAGTTGAAAAGGAAGACTCAAGCCTGCGTTTTTTTACGATAGAGATACTGGGTAACTATTTGGCAAATAAAGAATGATTCTTCGAAGATTTGCAGTTTATTGATGGAACCATCCCACAATTGTTGCTGGTAAATTGGTACTGCATACACAATCGTTGTTTTTAAATTTATTTTAAGAAATACAAATTCAATTTTTCTCGATTATAACTTCTTACTACTTTGAACAATCCAGTCCGCGGTTACCGGCATGAAATCTTTTTCGAGTGACAACGCATGCCCTTTTCTATGGTCGATTTTCATCTCGGTAACCCGGCTAGAATTACAGATTTCATGAATGGAAGATTAATTTCATCCAGCTAACTGGGTCATCAGTTTGATCAACGGGCTGATAGAATGAGGAGAGAATGGGTCGTCATTCTCTCGCCATGTCAGATTGGCAAACTTTAACGTGAACTAGTAGCGGATCTTTTTCCACTAAATCAACTTCGTTTTGTCTTCATGCGAAAACTGTAACTATTCGGTACTTCATTATATACACTACACTAGCCTGCGTAGCTGGCGGGATTTCGCGCGCGAGTGCAATTGTTTTGGATGCGAAGCCCTGAACGCGAGTGGTGAACCGTGAGAGGATTATGGCGGCTCCGCCGCCGCTCGTCCGCTCACGCATCCCGGCAGCTACGCAGGCTAACACTACACGAGGAATAAACTTTGAGTGGTTTACATCGATTAATTAACCTTTCAACTTCCAAGCGTTGATCTGATTAACAATTCTCGTTTTCCAGCAACCATCAATTACTTGTATAAATTAAAAATTAAGTGATTTCAAGCTAAAACCCGGCTAAACCTGGTAACTTTCTTTGTTCTAATTGTCTGCAGGGCCGAGTTGTTGGAAAGCCGGTTAACGATTACCCAGGGTTAAACGTTATTTGAAGAATTGTTTCTTCTTGTTTAAAAATATCTTTCACCTCTAGCTTTTGGTACATGTAGTTTGAAATTACTACAGCTTACAACTGAAGGGCAAACAATATAAACAGAACACCTCACCAAAAAGTTACAAACCTAAAATCAAAATTTTTGTTAACCGGCCTTGAACAACCCGGCCCTGTTTTTATAGGATAATTTACATGTTAATCACTCCTGGGATTTAAAGGATTGACAGTCTCTTTACGTAGCAAGACAATTTTCTTTTCTATGGATTTTAAACTCAGATAATGTTGATCTAAATTTAATTGCGGGCTGACTGAGTCTATTTCTGTTATCATAGGGCCGTTTCGTTAAATTAAAGTGCACCTAACAAAATTTTTTTCGGGGACATAAAATTCGAGGTTTTAACCAAATCAATTAATTTTTGCGCCAAATTACTCCACCAACCAAGCCTTGTTATTTTAGATCACAAATTTTTTTGTTGTTAGGTGCACTTTAAAATTCACTATAAAAACGAAGCTATAAGAGGCAATGCATACTAAATCTGATCCTTGAAAAAGTCTGAAGACTTTCCATTGCGTTTACGGCACCAAACCTCACTGTCACTGTCTTAAAGTTAAATATAAGGAAAGGAAATGATCCTATTCTGAAAAATTCTCAAAAGATTGCATTGTTGTCTGAGATTTATACATCTTCCAGCCTCAGGAGGACTTGCTTGTCTTGGCCAACAATGTCTTTAAAGAGTGTGCTGGGTGGGACTACAATGGAGACGTTCTCCCCACTGTATACCCGCACCTTAGTACCAGCGTCTCTTTCTTGGGCAGTCAGTACAGTCTGATATGAAAATGAATCAGAAAACCAAAGGTTATATGTAGCGGAAAATTTCCATTTATATGTGGGGCAATATCTTAACACGATTAAACATGTGCTATTCTCTCAACCACTTAGTTGAAATCAACAATGACAACAACAAATCACTGAAAAATATCCGCAGGACTCGTACTGGGAAAGCTTGTTGTGGACTAAAATTTGTAAACGACATTCACCGTAATCGCAACAGCTTCAGGGATTCCTTCGTTAGCGGACAGGGGTTTAAGGCTCCAGGGTTTGAGGGTTAACTTTTCAGAGCCCTAGAGATCCAGGCAAATAATGGTCAGGGCTCTAGGGAGCGAAATGATCGCGCTCCGAGGAAATTTGTAAAATCGGTAGGCATCGTTACATGTATATGACAAAGGAAAATTACAGGCCCCACATTTATTTTCAACAAATATCTTTGTTATCAACAGTTTTAAGTCATAGACTTCCACACGGTGCAGGGTTGTAGTTATCTATTTCATCGAGGAATAAAGAACTTATAAGAATAAATTAAAATGCCTTATTCAAAGCACCAATTTAAGAAAGTAGGTGATTGCCCTTAGTCTCATTTATTCTTTTATTCTGCTTAACTAGCTTACCCCGACGCAGCTTGTTTCCGCAACCGTCAACTTGATCATGCTTCCGGTCGGTTTGATCAGCTTCACGGAAATATGGTGTTCTGTTGTCTGAAACAAAATATTATTTAGTGAGCAAAATATTTTTAGCTCGCTTAAATTGATTTTATTATTGAGAGCATCAATTCTGGTTTCATTTTTTCGAGGTAAGAAACCTTGACAGCAGAACGAGCTCACTGCGGCCTGCAGAGAAGCATGTCGTGTTACGTTGTTTCAGACCATATAATTAACTTCTGTTTCTCTTAACAGGTGCCATTTTTTATGCTATGTTTTGCTCGAATTACTGCTAGACAGTTATTCCGCCATAAATTTATATTAATAATCAAGTCAGTAAGAATAATGTAAACCGGCGATTCCCGCCAAACTATTACTTTGAGCCTTCGAGGCTGCTAAAAAGCGGTTTTCTCTTTAACGTGTCGACAAGTTTGTCGCTGTGGCGATCGATGCTTTCCAAGGCGACCCACCAAAGCCAACTCGTGCTGTGAAAACAAGGCATGTAGGAAACCTTTTCTAAAGTTTTGCAATTCGTTGGAACGAATGAATCCAAACACGCGTGTCTGCGAATACATTAGCCTACCTGTGCGTGCAGGCGTAGAAGAATAGTTCGCTCAATTGTTTTTTCCTCTGTGGTGCAGAAGATAGCGAAGGTGAGCAACCTTTTCATACATTTTCAGACGTAGGCATTTAGAGTTTAATCTTGGACATAAGCTTATAACTATTAATAATTATCTGATTTTTTTCCTAAAGAGCGTTATTTTGTCGTTCTAGAACTTGTTATCGTATGGCTCGCGCTTGTGGTCGATTTAATTTAACGCTGTCTTTGAGTGGCTGAGTGCTAGTTTATAACGATTTTCCCGTAATGCCCACAGTCATTAACTTACTTATTATGGCAAAACAAAACACAATTCAAGCTTAATTTTAATGCCAAAATGGTTTTCCTCATGGAAATTCTTGCGGTTCAAGATGATTAGTGACAATGAACATTCTGAGAGCGACTATGTTGCACTTAATTTTTGGTTTCAGTTAATTTTATAATTTAACTGGTTAGTTTTCTCCAACTAGGTGATTTCATTTTTTATTAAATCCATTTTGAAATCACTGGTTATCCTTGCAATGTGATTGGCTCTTAGCGGTGCAATTAGTTTATTCACGAATCCCACGATCTTTTGTTCCAATGAGCATCTTTTTATCAGCCAATGGGAATGGGACAGTAAAACAAAACAACCAATCAGAAAAAGCCATTGTGTGGCAAATTTGGCAACTTGGTACTCCCCAAAATCGTGTAGTTTTTGAATTTACACTGTAGGCTATAATTAAATTGTACGATTTCCAAATGGATCTAATGTATAAAGTGGCAATTAAACTTCGGGGCGTTCGGTTTTGGTCTCAAATCATACTTGTGAAATCAAACTTGCGCTGCGCACTCGTTCGATTTAGAAATCACGCGTATGATTTCAGACCTAATAATATACATGAAAAAATTGATTCTGATTGGCTGAGAACATTGCAGTGTTTCCTTAACACAGTGCAGAAAAGAGGTTTACAATTGAATGCAAGAAAAGGTAATAAAGCAAGCATTCTGATTGGTCAATGAACAAAGAAGTTCACGGATAGCCAATCAAATATTTTGTTTTCAAATCAAGCGTGTGCCCTGTATGGCGTGATTATGGCACAATTTTTTCTTGATTACGTGATAATTAAAATCACCCGTGGTTAAGCGTGTGTACAAAACCGGGAAGAGACTTCAGATTCCCTAAAGTTCAAAGCATCCTTCACGCAAATTTTTCATGTTTATATCATTGATAGGTAATCATATGGGTTTTCTTATTTAATTTGGAATTAATTTGCACTTGTGAGTTTATCAAAAAGCGAAATTACACTCACCAAAGCAGCCCGTGCAATTTCAGCTTTCGTGCAAAATAATAAAAAACCTTGAGGGGTTAGGTCTATGGATGGGGATAGGGGTTAGGGTTAGGGGAGTCAATAGTGTTACGGTCAGGGCTAGTGCTGGTGGTGAGTGTGTTATTCTTTTTGGGAACCCCCCCGTCCAAAAAAGTGGAAAAATCACCTAGTAGTTAGAAAAAACTAACTAGTTTTAAAAAATAAAATCACCCAATTAGAAAAAACTAACTGGTAAAATTATAAAATTATAAACTGAGACCAAAAATTAACTACAACAAAAACATTCCGTATTACCCGGGTGAGCTTGAATACACTGACAGTACATTTCTTTCAGGCATGGGCCTTTGTAAGGGACCTCATGTCCTATTCCTTTGTCTCTGGTTTTGTTGTCCCCATAATGTCGTAATTTAGTAAATGTCGTAAATAACAAATTAACAGCTTATTCTAGCTGTGTCATGTCAAAACATGATTTTGTGTTGTCTCCAGACCTAGGGTGCTTACCATTAGTCAAAACTGTCTGGCCAGACCAGCCCATTTCTCTAGAGAATTCCACTATTAACCAGTACTGTCCATCCAGATCAGTTTATTTCTAAAGAGTATGTACAACAGTGATGGGTGTTTGGCGTTAACTATATAGAATGACCAGTCTGGCTGGCCAGTTCTGACTGTATGTAAGAACCCCTAGACTGCAAAAAATGGAATATCACCCACAGAAAATGTGATTACACAGTCGCGTGAAAATATTTGTTTCAAAAGAAGTAATAATTACATACTGGTGGAAAATATGGACTGTCCCCTTCGGAACCATGGGTGTACCCCACTGCTGCTGCTACTGTTGCCACTGCAGGAGTTGCTGCTGGTTCTACTGTAGCTATTGCAGAAGCTGCTGCTGGTGCTGCTGCAGTTATTGGAGCTGCTGTCACTGGTGATGCAGCCACTGATGATGTAATAACCTGTCAGTAGAATTAGGTTGTATTAACGCAGAGCTATATACTCAACAATCAGAAAAATGAGAGTGGGCGACTGTTTGTCAATCAAGAATTATTCAGAAACTATTTTAATTTGGTGTATTAGAGGGAGTGGGAGAAATGAGTACAACTCCATTTATGTTACTGTAAATCAGTCTCAGTGACTGCAAGTAATAATTATTTTAATCTTCTTTGCAGTTTTAATACCTTAGTAACCAGGCATTGAATCGGACGAGGAAAAATGGATACCAAACGTCTGAAAACTAGAACCCAGCCCATCACCAGAAGATGCATAGAACGCCCGGAGGTTTAAAGTTGTTTATGAACAAAAAGGCGTGTTTTGGTTGCTGTTTTGGGTGAATAACTTCTTCAAAATGATCCATGTCTTCACTATTTTTGCTTCTGAGGATGGTAAGCAGTTGCTTTCTCGCTTACATGTAGCTATTTTCTAGTGTTATGGGGAAAATGCCCCAAGGATGCTGAGGATGCGGAAGTAGGCAAATTATACCGATCCACACCATCGCATCCTGTTAGATGCCCTGTATTAACCTGGGACCGGACGTTTATCTAAGTACATTTAGTCATTTATCTATAAATGACCTGCTCCTACACAACTGGCTGCTATAACTACCAGTTTGTCTGTCATTTCTGGTAATGGTGTTATTGACTGCAAATAATATTTATTTTGACTTTCTCCTTTTCTTTTTTTTGACATCTAGTTAAATGTTATTAATACCTTTTTTGCTGCATCAGCTGTCTCCTGCAACAAAAAATCCAATATTAGTAGTGTTTTTGATTGAGCTGTGTATTGGCTGCATCTGTCTGAGTGATGGATTTTTCCATACGAACGTTCAAGGTTCATAAGTTGTCTATGATTATGGCTTTGAAAAAAAAGAAAACCTCTGAGAGTTGATTCACGGACTCTTCTGCCATCACTTTAATATTACTAGAAATTCTAGCTCGTCAAGGTAATAGAATTAACTCTCTCCTTATCCATCATCACTCCATGTCTTAAGCCTCGACCAATTTGAGAAGATCAGAAAAGAACAATTTGGCCTTTGAGACTCTAACCAAACAAAGAGAGCGTTTCATTAGCTACCAGCTCTAGCCATAAAATAAATGATAACATTATTCTCAGTATAATGACAGATGTCCCCCAGCCTTATTTTCATTTTAGTACTTTACCGATGCTTTCATTGCTGCATCTTGTTCATGTCGCAGGGACCTTGTGTCCTCCAATGCTTGCCTGTGGTTAAATAAACTACCATTATTAAATAATTATCGGTTGACACACATAAAGAAGGGTGTCATGCATCTATAAACCCAATGTGAAGTAAATGACATAGAAGGAGGTCTAATGTGAAGTTTATAGATTAGGCATACCTTTGCAAAGAGATTGCTTTCACGTTTTGGAGGTTCACTTCAATGTGTTTGATTACATCTTCTGGTTTTATTTCATCGCCTGGTGAGATGAAAATGTTTTATTGATTTGTTTCTTTTGTATTTTTATTTTTGTTCGCCACCGTGATATAATACGATATTAGTTTAGAGATATGCTAAAAAAATGGCAGGAAAGCCCAAAGAAACCATGGGGCTTATGCATCGTGGGCTTTCAATACTAAGTAACTACAGATGAACTAAATATTACATAAACTGAGCGGTAAAGGCAGAGTAACAATAGTGTAATGAAAAAAGGGTGTAACTTGGAAAGGAAAAGTTAAGTGAGACGTAGTTTCTTCAGACTAAGCTAACTTCCTGGTTTCAAGTTAATAAGCTCTCAATTACTAAATTTTAAGAAAACTAAATATATGGTATTGAAGCCAAGAGAAAAGAGGCAACCGCTTGATCATTCAGCTGTAAAACTTTGTGATCAAACTTAGCTTGGGAAAGTGATACCATTTTTCTTGGAGTGATTTTGCATGAGCACCTCTCATGGAAATCGCACATTCCTTATTCTAGCTTCTTAAGTTTCCAGGTCCTTGCTCCATTTATTGAAGATATATTGATAAAGAGAGCAACAAGAATATTGTATACCTGACAACCACGCAGCAACAATTTGACGTTTAGTGAGGCCAACTTTTTGGAGCACTAAAATATGCGTGCCCGTCAAACTCTGAGCTGTGTCCTCGCCGACATGTTGTAGTATTTGTTGCACACAAGGCGATCTGGTGTGTGCCACCAAGACCAAGCAGCTGTCAAGGATGCTCACCAGCTCTTGATGTTCATTTAGTTTCCTTTGGAGTAAAAAGAATGTCCTTTAGTAAACGAAAAATTTGAGAGACTCTATTTTTTCAAAGCACAAGTGAGACACTGGAGCAGTTAAGGAGCAAGAGAGAAATAAAAAGACATGTAGACAAATGAATGAATGCATTGTCTTTTAAAGTAAGTTTTCTTAAAGGGTGATTTTCTTTTCTGATGACCTAGTATTTTTCATAAAATTTAAGTCCATAAACATAATAAATTCAAACATAACAAATAAGACATAAACATAATTATAATATTTACTTCTGGCTGATAAAGCGGTTTTCATTTGTGTGTCAAAAAGTAATTGGTTTTGCACTTTTTACGCTACATGACTGGCTTAAAAAATTCGTGCCACTTTTTTATCCGATCAAAGTACAACCAAAACCAGTCGTTAAGTCTTTGCATGCATTTTCCCTTGCTTTGCATCAGCTACCTGTAATAACTTTGAGTTTTGATTGGTTCACTGTATTGTCTGCGTCCTTTGTGATTGGCTAGAGTAATTACTCTGGTTTTGGTATTACGACACTCAATTGAAAACCGCTCTTTTATGTCCAGGCATTTGACTTTTTCTAACCACAGTCATTTACCTGATTACACTGACACTCTCATCACTTTCATCAAATAGTATGATTACTATTGGTGTCAGGTCCTGGTGACTCTGTGAAACGACCTAACGAAAATGCCGTGAGTCAATTAAGGAAGGTCTATAACAGTGCAAGATACCCAACAATCTTTGAAAAGCACTTATTATCAAGCAAAATGATTGTTAACTGTTGCTAATTCTTGAGTGGATAGTCTACATCATAACTCGTTTTTGAACAATACAGAAGGCAAGAGAACTTGCCTGGTCGAATTCAAAAGGGCATGGTGTGATCATCATGCTTCTCTCCAAGAGGAGCCGTAGCAGTTGGATCTGCTGTAAGGGTCCTTGCATTGCTGAAAGAAATTTTTGAACCAGTCAATCAATGAAATTAACAAAGGCCCATTTTGTAAATGAACACACCTCTGAGAGCAACTGAGAGCAACTTCTTACTATAGACCACTTTCATAAATGGCGGCCAATTATAAATTCTTTTGTCAGTATTAAAATTAGCCTTACTGACCTCATTTTGAAGTTGATAATTCAAAAGAAATTTTACTCTAAAAACGAGGTTAATTTAAGGCTAATTTAAATCAATACAAAAGAATTTTAAATTGGCAGCCATTTATGAAAGTGGTCTATTGCATTTATTCAATTGTGCAGATTAAAAGTTGTTCCTTTTTAGAGGTGCAGCAAGGTTATTGAGTAATGCGAACTATTAGCGTGTTCAACTTCCTTTCCAGTATTGTAACCATTTCCTTGAAGTCAAAACACCTCTCAATGTCTCGTCGCGTATCCAGCCAGCGCAACGTAAAAACTTGAGGCATTTGTGTTGTTTTTCCAACCCATTTATCATTTGTGTTTGAAATCATAAATGAAAACCCTTCCATGTGTTTGATTTGTTACTAACCAGGTCAACTAGGTACAGTAGCTAGCATGTACATATGAAGTTGCCAACTAAAAGGGCTGTGACATTTGTTCTAAGACAGCTAACTTTAAAACGTTAATTTTCTCACCAAATACTTCAGCACCCTCCATGGATTCCTTGCAGGTGACTTCTCCTCCTATCATAATAAAAAAAAAGATATCAGCTGAGACTATCATGCATAGATCAAATAACAAATGTTGTATTTCCCAAATTAATTGACAAATACAAACTTGAATTTAATTGATACAGTAAGCTGTATTCTTATAGATTGCAAGTGGACAGAAATCATTGATTTACCTTAATTTTGAGGCAAATAGAGGTCATTTGCTGTAAGTTTCATGTACATGTAATATTGTACCTAAGTATATTCAGTATCAAGAGTGAGAGCCAAAATTATTTTATGTTAGGGTTACTATTTATCCATACCAGACTGGATGTTTTCACTTAATTCTTGTGTAGTGCCTCTTGATGATATAATATCTGTAATGGAATAGGTATACAGATTCTTAGTTTATTTTCACATTCGATTTTGTGTAAATTCAAGTAGTTCTAAACTGGTGGATGTGATTATTGAAACCTAACTTCTAACACACTAAAAGAAATTCCATGAAAGTATAAATGGCCTACTGCAATTAGACAAGTTATATACCATCTCAGTTTTAAGCCTATTTTATTGTCAACCCGATTTAACATCATGATTTTGTTATTGTATAAAAACATAATATTAGTGCTCTGACAAACAACTGAAATATCCTTCTTCAACGTTATTGCAGTGGATTGGCCTCAACAAGCTTTATTGAGTAATGCCAAAATACATATGTGAGCTACGTGAAATATGAGCATAACCAACCGCTCAAGTGAACAGCTCGCTCGTCAGTCGAAAGTGGCTCTTCAACTCATCAAGAAAATAAAGAGGTGCCATAAATGTAGTCCCGGACTCCTTTTAAATTCTTACGATAAAAGGTATATTGTCACCCTCACCTAATACATCGTTTATTTAACTTCAGAGTCGTTGAGCAACCCCAAAGCAAGTAAACAAAGATAAAGGAGTCTTCCGTTTGATCTCGTTTTTTCGCGTGAAATTTGGAACCGGATGGTCTGGGAATGGTGAATCAAAATCGGAAATTTACTGTTCCATTCGTCGCATGGAATACCCGAAATTTCAAACCGGAATATTTGGTCGAATGGAAAGTGCCCAATTATATCTATTAGTAGTGTTTAGAAGCGTCGTCCATTTTACCATTTTAGGCTTATTTTAAGCTTTTCGGGAAACGAGCCCGCGATGTGTTTTAACAGAATAATTTACCTAAGGACAAGACAACGTCTAGCCTACCGCGCAGACGTTCTTAGGCTTGTCACGCGTTCCTTCCCACGTGTGGGGGGGGGGGGGGGGGGGACGCGTGACAAGCATAAGAACGTCTGCGTAGGAGGCTAGATAACGTTTTGATCTGAGTGAACCCCGCCCGAAAAGAGCTTAGATAAACGAAAGGTATGTGAAAATAATGTAACATTAATGTTACATTATTTTGACATATATTTACCGAGCTGCAATTTCACCACCACTCACTCAATTTTATCAAACGAAATATAGCCTGATATTTGGGCCAGCGAAGAGCATAGGTCGACACAACGAGCGACAAACATCCTCGCGCGCTTGCCTTTCTTATCAGAGACCCTGTGACAAGGACCGGCTAAACTAAAAACAAGGTCTCTGCAATGCCGATTAGGCAATTCGGTCCGGGCAAATCGGCTAATCTCTTTGTTCAATTGAGAGGCCGTGCTGGACTCATTTAATTCACGGTTTGATCAACATTTTGATTGTTCATTCATTCCTTCATTTAATTCAGTTTTAATGCATTACTTCTCACATTATTTTCCTTTTGCAGCTAGTGTTCGGTTTGTTTTTCCCTAAAGCCCGTAATACCTTAATCAGAATTTATCTGTTATGGCTTTTAAAAGCATTAAAGTAGAATACTCACCACTGATAGCCGTCGATGTGGTTTCCATTTCTAGCAGCCGTAACCATATCTTGGTTGCAATCTCCACAACGAAGCGGATTAGCCAGCAAATGACGCGCTTGCAACCAAGTTATTAATTCCCTCACATCCCCGTCTGCTAGCGCCGAAAGTTGAAGCAAATTCATATCGTGAAACCAGTTTCGTTGAATTACTCTTGAACTTAGCTCTGCCACTCAACTGAATATCTACTTCTGCGATGGTAAGTGTCAATTTTCCTGCCACTGGCTGAGCGTGCCTAGGTGGGGAGGGGTAGGGTTTAAGCAGTTGATTTTAAAACACGTGAACAGTCCAATTTGTGTTTTAGAAATCCGCCTGATTCAACCCTTGACGACCCAAGAGTGACTTTATAGATTTTACTCTGCCCAATAAAGATTCTAATTCACGCTTAGCTTCAGATCTTGGTGGGTTGGGGGGAGGGAGAGGAGGCTTGTGGCCATCCCAATTTGATAAGTCCTTTGTTCTCAGCGGTGCTATCCCGGGTGTTTCCTGTTTGTCACCGTACTAAAGGTGTTCAAAGTCAACAAAAATAACAGACAATTGTTAAATGCGGCAAATCGAAACGCAGACGTATTTCCGGCTGCCAGGTGATAGCAGGAAATACTTCTGCGTTCGCCAACGATGGTATAATAAGGCCCTGTTCGCACTACGCGAAACTTTGTTTGGTTTGCCAAAAAATCTGTCAACGCGAAGCCATTTCTAGTGCGAACGATTTTTTGCACCGACCAAAACAGGTTGTAAAAATTTTGTCAGGCGAGAAAATACTTTGTTCCTTGACATCCATCCGTCATTGGGTCATCAAATTTTGCAACATATGGATTAAGAAGCGATCGTGACCGTATGACTTCTCGCCAGTGTTCTCTAGCTGAACATATTAAGAACTTCAGTAAATCGTCGAATGACTCTCTACCCGTTCGCATATTTCTACGTAACAAGATCTCAGGAAAATGGCGCTGGACAGGTACAGATGGATCTGCAGGGCGAGGAAATATCCAGTGCGGGTGAAAACGACGGGGATGGAGACGTCTTCTCTGCTGAATTACACTCTTTTTTTTTTTTATTAAGAACCAGTAAAAGTTAGCTCAGGCTCAATGTTCTTATTTTTTCGGCCATTTCAGCCTCAAAATGTTCCTATTTTGTTCTTAAAATTCTGTGTTCTCTAATGGCTCCAAATGTGGTTATACCGCACTGTACAGTACTTCACTGTAGGGACCCTGACCTGCAGGGTACCTAAACCATACCTTTCACATGCATCATACAGTGATGGACAAAGAACCTGTACTTATCAGTACATGTAGTGTTCAGTGTTTATACTCATACATGCATACTGTTTACACACGAAAAGTGTGATAATGAAGTTTAAGAGTGATGAATATATCTGGAAGACTGTATAGTAAAGACCCTGAATTTTGAAAAGAAACGTTGGCTTCACACTGTCGTCGCGGTCTGTTTGTTTGGTGAAAAAAATTTCAGCCTCAGATTGTTCTTAAATTGTTCTTATTTTTCGAGCGATTTCAGCCTCAATGTTCTTATTAAGTTTGTTCTTATTAAAAAAAAGAGTGTGAAACCTCCACATAACAGGCGAATCCTACCAACCAAAACTATAACTAATTGTTGATGTAGTAAGAACAGGTTTTGTATAAAAAGCAATAGGCAATAAATTGCTAATGAAAACATTTCAGGGGAGCATTTTTCATTCACAAATTCGACCGGAAACTTCGCGCGAAACAGATACCGACACACATTTCACGACATCGTGAGGGTAAATTGATCAAGTTATCTGTCACTAAAAAAAATTCGTATCTTCATGTGCGAACAGGATTGCGAAAACAAAAAAAATGGTGATTACAAAATTTTCAATTTTTTGGCAAACGCAAAACTCAAATTTTCGTCCTAGTCCGAACAGGACCTATCTTTGCTCTACAACTGAGAAACGTTTCACGTACAAGTGCGTCAAAAAGTTACTTCAGGTTAATATTTGAGGACTTGTTGGGCGGGTGGCGGGTTAGTTATACCTTATTCCCATAATGTTTTAGCTAGTTATCTGTAATCCCTAAAGCTATTTTTCTAGCTACAGTGGAACCCCACTTTACAACCACCCCGTTACTACGACCACCTCTTTATAGAAGGTTTCACGGTCGCCGACGTCATTTTGGTAAATCATGGGCTAACGCGACAAAATTTACAGAGAATGTATGGAGAAAATCGTGACTTTGATGCTCGATAACTCGAGGAAGATTAATATTCTGAAATTTTTGTGAATTGCAAACTGAAGATATTAGCTAAAAGAGTTAACCGATTAAATTTCAATTGTATCGGTTTGCTGAGAAGCGAGGAATTGTCTTTTTGGTTTTTCATACAAATGCTTCTAAAATTTCCCACGACAAATATATGAAAAATCAAAAATTAAATTTGCGGCTTTCTTTGTAAGAGTACAATTCTCAAATTTGGTCGGTTACCTCTTTTAGCTAGTATTTTTAGTTTGTAATTCATAGAATGTCAACCTTCTTCTAGTTATCGAGCATCAAAATCACGATTTTTCCCATACAATCTCTGAAAATTTTGCCGCGTTTGCCCCACTAACACGATATGGCGTCGGCGACCTTGAAACCTTCTATGACGGCCACTTTATTCTGCCTCGAAAAAGCGCTTAATCTGTTATTTTCGTTTTTAAAGAATCCCTTTGATACGACCACCACGTTAATACGACCAATTTTCCATGGCCTAAAGGTGGTCGCATAATAAGGTTCCACTGTATCTCTCAGTGATCCCCAAAACGCCTAACATCGCATCGTTTTTGAAGATCGCACTACATCCCTGAATCCCCAAGACCCACATACTCCCCTGAAAAGAACTTTGTCATCACCCCAATGAAAACAGTTATGGTCTTCTATTTTTTTTTAATATGCGGCTTATTTGGACCTTGAGAGTGGGTGCTACGTTATTCGAGGTGGGCGCTTATCAAATTTTCACAATTTTTTTCAGCAAGTCGTAAGTTTATTTTTGCAGCAAAAGTAATAAGAAAACGTCAAGATGTAATAATAATAATAATAATAATAATAATAATAATAATAATGATGATGATGATGATGATGAAGAAGGAGAAGAAGAAGAAGAAGAAGAAGAAGAAGAAGAAAAAGAAGAAGAAGAAGAAGAAGAAGAAGAAGAAGAAAAAGAAGAAGAAGAAAAAGAAGAAGAAGAAGAAGAAGAAGAAGAAGAAGAAAAAGAAGAAGAAGAAGAAGAAGAAGAAGAAGAAGAAGAAGAAAAAGAAGAAGAAAAAGAAGAAGAAGAAGAAGAAGAAGAAGAAGAAGAAGAAGAAAAAGAAGAAGAAGAAGAAGAAGAAGAAAAAGAAGAAGAAGAAGAAGAAGAAGAAGAAGAAGAAGAAGAAGAAGAAGAAGAAGAAGAAGAAGAAGAAGAAGAAGAAGAAGAAGAAGAAGAAGAAGAAGAAGAATACATTCATAGAGGGGGGAGGAACAGAATAGGGAGGAGGGAGAAATGGCCCAAAAAAGTTGGGAGGAGGGAGAAATATGGGGAAAAAGTAGGGAGGAGGGACAAAAAGAAACGTAACCATTTAGAGAGGAGGGAGAAATTGACTCAAAAAGTAGGGAGGAGGGAGAAATTGGCTCAGAAGGTAGGGAGAAGGGAAATTTACCCCCCTCTTCCCCCCCCCCCCCCCTCTTTATAGAGCGCTTACACTATGTAAAAGTCAATATTCCAAAGCGCTTGCCAATAAAAAATATCTAGTATAATGAGTTCACAAATTAAAAGCCTTTTTGAAAAGAAACGTCTTCAGTCTTTTCTTTAAAAAAAAAATTAGCAGTACTGCTAATAGATGTAATAGTCAGTTGTAATGGGTTCCATAGAACCAGTGCCTCATGGGTGCGCTACCTACAAATGTGGAGCAGTTGGCTCGGGGAACTGACACTAAAGAAACTGTCCGGAGGAGCGAAGAGAATAGTTAGATTCACTTTTCAGAGAAAAAAGATCGTTAATATAATCTGAAGCTTGGTTATGTAAAGACTTAAAGACAATCATGCAGAAGCAGTTTGAATTGGACTCTGAACTTTACAGAGGGCCAGTGTACGTCTTCAAAAGCACGCGTGTTATGGCAAAACTTTAACAATTAAAGAAGATGTTTCTTTAAAATTCTAACAAAACTCGGTAATCGGGGAAGTCTCTAAGTAGTACTTAGTCAATGTCAATGTCAGTGTCACTAAGTTCAAGAAACTTTGAGAGGAAAATTCCGACATTCCTTTAGACTGTCAAACAATGAATTTAGAGATTGCCAGCCAATAAAGAAATCATGTGCACTTCATTTTTTCAAATAATGTTTTGAGGAAGGGGGTGGTCGCTTGCTCGAGGCTGGGCGCTTATTAGCTTTTCCTACTTACGGAAGAGGGGGGTGGCGCTTATGCTGAGTGAGAGCTTATTCGAGGTTGGGTTCATAATCAAATAATTATGGCAGTTGTGGTAATGGCATAAATGGCTGCCAGAGACAAAACCCAACAGGAATACATTGCTTGAAATAAAGTCCAGTTGCTCCCGGTGTTGATGAGCAAACACGTTCACAATTCCCATGCCTACTCTGTTATAATTCCAAAAACAGAGAACTGTTGCGCACTTGGCCAGAAAAATTTCAAACTGGATGGGGTGGGGGAGGGGGGGGGGGGGGGGTACAGACCAGCCGCCTGACCCTGGCTCGCACGCCTACGGGAAAACCAGATGGCTATTTACAAGCGTGGCCGACGTGATGAGCCTTAGGGACTACCCTGAATAACACCAGCTAGCGACCAGCGCGGGATTTAAACCCGGGACAACCGCGTTGAAATCCAGCTTCTAAACCGCGTGGTCACCCTACCTCCTGTTCGGTGCATGCTAAAAATATCTCATTTTTCATACATTTTTACTCGCAGTTGGTTTACAGTTTCAAAGCTTTAGATTAATTTGTCGATACTTCTTGAATCCCATTTTTATATACTTATCTATAAGTCAAGATCAACAAGTAGGATAAGTAGGATATACAGGAGATCGAGTTAACGTTCAACAGGAGGAATAATTCAACTAGTGAGGTAGCAGCGAGACGGAAGATGTGACGGTCCAAATCAGGATAGTGTAAGTTAAATCCGATAAGATCACAAATGGTTATGTCTTTTTTACAGTCAATGGTATATTCGCTTTCAAAATGCATAAACAAACATCTCAGAGATATCGATGGAGGCAAGGTAACTGGTCTTTGAAAGGTCTTATGTCTGTAGGGGCTTATAACCGGAATAGAAAAAGCGTTTCCACACAAGCTCACCCAAAACAGCAACCAAAACACGCCTTTTTGTTCATAAACAACTTTAAACCTCCGGGCGTTGTATGCATCTTCTGGTGATGGGCCTGGGTTCTAGTTTTCAGACGTTTGGTATCCATTTTTCCTCGTCCAATTCAATGCCTGGTTACTAAGGTATTAAAAACTGCAAAGAAGATTAAAATAATTATTACTTGCAGTCACTGAGACTGATTTACAGTAACATAAATGGAGTTGTACTCATTTCTCCTACTCCCTCTAATACACCAAATTAAAATAGTTTCTGAATAATTCTTGATTGACAAACAGTCGCCCACTCTCATTTTTCTGATTGTTGAGTATATAGCTCTGCGTTAATACAACCTAATTCTACTGACAGGTTATTACATCATCAGTGGCTGCATCAACAGTGACAGCAGCTCCAATAACTGCAGCAGCACCAGCAGCAGCTTCTGCAATAGCTACAGTAGAACCAGCAGCAACTCCTGCAGTGGCAACAGTAGCAGCAGCAGTGGGGTACACCCATGGTTCCGAAGGGGACAGTCCATATTTTCCACCAGTATGTAATTATTACTTCTTTTGAAACAAATATTTTCACGCGATTGTGTAATCACATTTTTTGTGGGTGATATTCCATTTTTTGCAGTCTAGGGGTTCTTACATACAGTCAGAACTGGCCAGCCACACTGGTCATTCTATATAGTTAACGCCAAACACCCATCACTGTTGTACATACTCTTTAGAAATAAACTGATCTGGATGGACAGTACTGGTTAATAGTGGAATTCTCTTGAGAAATGGGCTGGTCTGGCCAGACAGTTTTGACTAATGGTAAGCACCCTAGGTCTGGAGACAACACAAAATCATGTTTTGACGTGACACGGCTAGAATAAGCTGTTAATTTGTTATTTACGACATTTACTTAATTACGACATTATGGGGACAACAAAACCAGAGACAAAGGAATAGGACATGAGGTCCCTTACAAAGGCCCATGCCTGAAATAAATGTACTGTCAGTGTATTCAAGCTCACCCGGGTAATACAGAATGTTTTTTGTTGTAGTTAATTTTTGGTCTCAGTTTATAATTTTATAATTTTACCAGTTAATTTTTTTCTAATTGAGTGATTTTATTTTTTAAAACTAGTTAGTTTTTTCTAACTACTAGGTGATTTTTCCACTTTTTTTTGGACGGGGGGGTTCCCAAAAAGAATAACACACTCACCACCAGCACTAGCCCTGTCCGTAACACTATTGACTCCCCTAACCCTAACCCCTATCCCCATCCATAGACCTAACCCCTCGAAGTTTTTTATTATTTTGCACGAAAGCTGAAATTGCACGGGCTGCTTTGGTGAGTGCAATTTCGCTTTTTGATAAACTCACAAGTGCAAATTAATTCCAAATTAAACAAGAAAACCCATATGATTACCTATTAATGATATAAACATGAAAAATTTGCGTGAAGGATGTTTTGAACTTTAGGGAATCTGAAGTCTCTTCCCGGTTTTGTGCACACGCTTAACCTCGGGTGATTTTAATTATCACGTATTCAAGAAAAAATTGCGCCATAATCACGCCATACAGGGCACACGCTTGATTTGAAAACAAAAATATTTGATTGGCTATCCGTGAACTTCATTGTTCATTGACCAATCAGAATGCTTGCTTTATTAACTTTTCTTGCATTCAATTACCTCTTTTCTGCACTGTGTTAAGGAAACACTGCACTGTATATTATTAGGTCTGAAATCATACGCGTGATTTCTAAATCGAACGAGTGCGCAGCGCAAGTTTGATTTCACAAGTATGATTTGAGACCAAAACCGAACGCCCCGAAGTTTAATTGCCACTTTATATATTAGATCCATTTTGAAATCGCACGATTTAATTATAGCCTACAGTGTAAATTCAAAAACTACAAGATTTTGGGGAAGACCAAGTTGCCAAATTTGCCACACAATGGCTTTTTCTGATTGGTTGTTTTGTTTTACTGTCCCATTCCCTTTGGCTGATAAAAAGATGCTTTTTGGAACAAAAGATCGTGGGATTCGTGAATAAATTAATTGCACCGCTAAGAGCCAATCACATTGCAAGGATAACCAGTGAGTTCAAAATGGATTTAATAAAAAATGAAATCACCTAGTTGGAGAAAACTAACCAGTTAAATTATAAAATTAACTGAAACCAAAAATTAAGTGCAGCATAGTCGCTCTCAGAATGTTCATTGTCACTAATCATCTTGAACCGCAAGAATTTCCATGAGGAAAACCATTTGGCATTAAAATTAAGCTTGAATTGTGTTTTGTGTTGCCATAATAAGTAAGTTAATGACTGTGGGCATTACGGGAAAATCGTTATAAACTATTACTCAGCCACTCAAAGACAGCGTTAAATTAAATCGACCACAAGCGCGAGCCATACGATAACAAGTCCTAGAACGACAAAATAACGCTCTTTAGGAAAAAATCAGATAATTATTAATAGTTATAAGCTTATGTCCAATATTAAACTGTAAATGCCTACGTCTGAAAATGTATGAAAAGGTTGCTCACCTTCGCTACCTTCTGCACCACAGAGGGAAAAACTATTGAGCGAACTATTCTTCTACGCCTGCACGCACAAGTAGGCTAATGTATTCGCAGACACGCGTGTTTGGATTCATTCGTTCCAACGAATTGCAAAACTTTAGAAAAGGTTTCCTACATGCCTTGTTTTCACTGCACGAGTTGGCTTTGGTGGGTCGCCTTGGAAAGCATCGATCGCCACAGCGACAAACTTGTCGACACGTTAAAGAGAAAACAGCTTTTTAGCAGCCTCTAAGGCTCAAAGTAATAGTTTGGCGGGAATCGCCGGTTTGCGCGGGAGATTTACATTATTCTTACTGACTTGATTATTAATATAAATTTATGGCGGAATAACTGTCTAGCAGTAATTCGAGCAAAACATAGCATAAAAAATGGCACCTGTTAAGAGAAACAGAAGTTAATTATATGGTCTGAAACAACGTAACACAACATGCTTCTCTGCAAGCCGCAGTGAGCTCGTTCTGCTGTCAAGGTTTCTTACCTCGAAAAAATGAAACCAGAATTGATGCTCTCAATAATAAAATCAATTTAAGCGAGCTAAAAATATTTTGCTCACTAAATAATATTTTGTTTCAGACAACAGAACACCATATTTCCGTGAAGCTGATCAAACCGACCGGAAGCATGATCAAGTTGACGGTTGCGGAAACAAGCTGCGTCGGGGTAAGCTAGTTAAGCAGAATAAAAGAATAAATGAGACTAAGGGCAATCACCTACTTTCTTAAATTGGTGCTTTGAATAAGGCATTTTAATTTATTCTCATAAGTTCTTTATTCCTCGATGAAGTAGATAACTACAGCTCTGCACCGTGTGGAAGTCTATGACTTAAAACAGTTGATAACAAAGATATTTGTTGAAATATAAAAGTGGGGCCTGTAATTTTCCTTTGTCATATACATGTAACGATGCCTACCGATTTTACAAATTTCCTCGGAGCGCGATCATTTCGCTCCCTAGAGCCCTGACCATTATTTGCCTGGATCTCTAGGGCTCTGAAAAGTTAACCCTCAAACCCTGGAGCCTTAAACCCCTGTCCGCTAACGAAGGAATCCCTGAAGCTGTTGCGATTACGGTGAATGTCGTTTAGAAATTTTAGTCCACCACAAGCTATCCCAGTACGAGTCCTGCGGATATTTTTCAGTGATTTGTTGTTGTCATTGTTGATTTCAACTAAGTGGTTGAGAGAATAGCACATGTTTAATCGTGTTAAGATATTGCCCACATATAAATGGAAATTTTCCGCTACATATAACCTTTGGTTTTCTGATTCATTTTCATATCAGACTGTACTGACTGCCCAAGAAAGAGACGCTGGTACTAAGGTGCGGGTATACAGTGGGGAGAACGTCTCCATTGTAGTCCCACCCAGCACACTCTTTAAAGACATTGTTGGCCAAGACAAGCAAGTCCTCCTGAGGCTGGAGGATGTATAAATCTCAGACAACAATGCAATCTTTTGAGAATTATTCAGAATAGGATCATTTCCTTTCCTTATATTTAACTTTAAGACAGTGACACTGAGGTTTGGTGCCGTAAACGCAATGGAAAGTCTTCAGACTTTTTCATGAATCAGATTTAGTATGCATTGCCTCTTATAGCTTCGTTTTTATAGTGGATTTTAAAGTGCACCTAACAACAAAAAAATTTGTTATCTAAAATAACAAGGCTTGGTTGGTGGAGTAATTTGGCGCAAAAATTATTTGATTTGGTTAAAACCTCGAATTTTATGTCCCCGAAAAAAATTTTTGTTAGGTGCACTTTAATTTAACGAAACGGTCCTATGATAACAGAAATAGACTCAGTCAGCCCGCAATTAAATTTAGATCAACATTATCTGAGTTTAAAAATCCATAGAAAAGAAAATTGTATTGCTACGTAAAGAGACTGTCAATCCTTTAAATCCCAGGAGTGATTAACATGTTTATTATCCTATAAAAACAGGGCCGGGTTGTTCAAGGCCGGTTAACAAAAATTTTGATTTTAGGTTTGTAACTTTTTGGTGAGGTGTTCTGTTTATATTGTTTGCCCTTCAGTTATAAGCTGTAGTAATTTCAAACTACATGTACCAAAAGCTAGAGGTGAAAGATATTTTTAAACAAGAAGAAACAATTCTTCAAATAACGTT